>CAJNOQ010002011.1:0-26929 GCA_905250885.1 Didymodactylos carnosus | reverse complement strand
ATTAATAGTTCCCGTGCATCACTAACATTCGACGTTCGACCCTGGTGTTGCTGACGAGTTGTACCTCCACTTAAACGTTTTAGAACGCTAATGTGCTGATTTTTATTTAAATTATTGGGTTTCATTTCGAGAACCCAGATTAAATCTAGAAAAAAAATAAAATCTCATATAGATCCAACTAGAAGAAGCTGAGCTATAATTCAGTTCAGGTTTTTCTCTACTGGTAAAAAGAAAATCTTAGAATAAGCTCAAAATCGAAATATAGATTATTCATGTAGATGCTGTCTTGAGTAAGAAACGCAGCTAACAAAATTTCACTTCAGTATGCGTAATGAAGAAAACAAAGTTAAACAAGTACACTCAAACGGTCTCTATTATCCTCTCATTAAGTACAGTACAGCATTCACTGGAAAAATATGAACAAGCCACAATGAAAAGGTTTTTACGCTTTCTTGGCCTGATTGTATAACTAACCAATACAGTAAAATAATTATGATAATACTTGATATGTATGTTTTAAATATCGTAAACAAAAAAATCTCAAAAAGGAACTTATCTCTTGAAATCAACAACGAAACATCTAATTCTTCTTTATTACAGATAGATCTTCACTGAAAACTAGTTTTATGTTTTATGTCCTCTACAAAAGTGGATATAGTACACGAAAACAATAAAAGAAAAACATTTCACTGAACATTATTGTTTTCCTCTTTGAATAAAACGGAAAATATTATGTTTGTGTTGTAGATATTATATTATTTGTAAATCCAATATCTTTTATTTATATTTTTTCACAACATCCTTATGAGTCTCACCAGCCTTTAATCATGCCACTGTATCATATGGGTTACAAATAGATTCTCATTAGTTAATCCTTAAATCTATGGTATAATTTGTAATATCTTCCTAACTGTTATAGAAATCGATATCATATTTTTGAACTACAGTCCTTTAACGTCAGATTCTGGATGGAAAATTTTGATATTTTCAACCTTGTAGAATAACTTCTAAAACTTTGTTCTAGGCTTAAAAGATGCAGAATTTTGTCTAGTATTCAATGATATGCTGCAGTTAGAATATATCGTCATGCTTTCTTTGAAACGTCCGAAATAGTAAACTCCGTCAAAAAAAAATGACTGTCACCCAAAAAGTAGTCTGTTTTGTAAGCGGGTTTTTCTATCACTTAGACAGAGGTGCAGGATCTATCCGTGAGTTTGAAAATTGTCCATAAATGGTAAAAGTTTTGGAAAATTTCCATATTTGTAATTTCGAAAAAGCTTTTATCGTTTTATTTCTTAAACCTTCCTATGGTGAAAAACTCCACATTTCCGTTAGAAAATTTTTCAAAAATTTCCACAAAAAACGAAAAGTTTGAAAAACTAAGCACACACGCATATTTTTTGTATAAGATTTAAAAGGTAACAGTCCAGTTAAAAATTTTGTTTCTATAGAACAGAAAATTAGAAATTCTTTGCAATTGCTGTCAATATGTTCGGTTCAAGAAGCCATAGTCTTATAGTGGAAAAAATCTTGTTCAGATAAAAATAGGGTAGTTTTGGGAGGAGTTAACTATTTCGGACGTTTTAAAGAATGCATAACGATATATTCTAACCGAAGCATATCGTTAAATACTAGACAAAATTCTACATCTTTTAAGCCTAGAAGCCTAGAACGACGCTTTAAAAGTTATTCTACAAGGTTGAGAAAATCAAAATTTTCCACCCTAAATTTGATGCCAAAGGACTGTAGTAATTCTTTTAGCAATTTGGTTGTAATTTTTGTAATGATAATAGATTTTGTTACGATAATTGAAATAAAACTTTACTAGCTTTGCATAAACTCATGTAGTAGCTTCAGAAATTCTTACGACTCTTCTTTTTAATAACAATAATTTTAATTTCATTGAATAATTTGTATACGATTATTGTTCTTTATTTAATTCATCACAAAATTTATCGATTCAAATGATTCTCTTTTATACAGTCATAATAATGAGCAAAATGTATTCGAATTTAACTAAATAAAAGAATTATTAATGAGTATTTTCTTTTGATATTATTAAGTATTTTTGAGTATTGTTTGTTCAAATCTAAACGAAGAATCTGCATTTCGATGAATTAACAATGGACGAAAATCGTTTGATATATTGATCTCAATTTAACAGATTTCATCTAAAAGTAACGTTAATTCTATGTTTAAATAGACACAAAGACTCTAATATTCATTATTAAAGTTGTGAAAACAAACAGTATGAAAAAAATCTTAATTTTGAAGATTAATCATGATAAAAATAACGTTGAGAATGTTTGAGTTTTAATTTTTTTAACAAAAATCTAAATTTTTAGACAACAACAATAAAGAATAACAAGAAAAACATTTCATTTAGTGTTGTTGTCTTCTTTTAATAAAACGGAAAAAACCAACCAGAAAAAAAGAAGTGAAAGATTGTGTTGAAAACACTACTTATTTATAAAACTCAAAATCTAGTTCATTTTTTTTTACAACATTTTTATAAGCTTTTTCAAAATCTTTTCCTAATACAATATAACGATTTTCTCGTACAGCTTGCATACCAGCCTAAGAAACAAATTAAAATATCGATGACGAAAATAATGACATCAGTTCATTGATCAAAGTTTTTCTAGAGGATAATATGCGTCTTACCTCCTGACATATAGAATTAATATCAGCACCCGATATTCGATCTGGTCTAGCAACATAATCTTCTAAATCAACTTCTTCACTTAAATTCATTTTTGATGTTACAGTTGAAAATACAAGACGTTTTTGTCGACGATCAGGTACCGGAAATTCTATTTTACGATCTAAACGACCAGGTCTTAATAACGCCGGATCCAATGTGTCAGCACGATTTGTTGCCATTATTACCTATTTTGAAAAAAAGAAAGAAAAATATATCAAGAATTTGTAAAAAATGTAACGTTATTTCAATTCTTACTTTAACATTGATACTCTGATCAAATCCATCCATTTGATTCAATAATTCTAATAGAATACGTTGAACTTCACGGTCAGCTAAAAAATAACGACTTTCACTCAGTTTCATGGCCTACTTTTCATTTCGTATTTTGTCAAAAGTAGCTCTTTAAAGAACACTACAAATTTTTCGTACCTCCTGTTTGAGCATCAAATCGTTTTGTAGCTATAGCATCAATTTCATCAATAAATATAATGGCAGGAGCATTTTCTAAATAAAGTAAAATAAATAAAAGTGTTCTATTTTTCTCGTTATTAATAATGATTATACCTTTTGCAAGACGAAATACATCTCGAACCATACGTGGGCCTTCTCCCAAATATTTTTGTACAAATTCTGATCCAACAACACGTATGAATGATGCTAGATAAAGAAGAAAAATATTGTAGGTGTATATCTTTTTTTTTAAACTAAAACAAAGTCACCTGTTGTATGTCGTGCAACAGCTTTGGCTAACATCGTTTTACCACAACCTGAACAAAAACAATCATAAAACATTATAAATTTCGAAAATATTGGTTCTATTCACCTGGTGGACCGTACATAAGTACACCTCGAGGTGGATCAATTCCAATCAGTTTGTACAATTCTAAAAGTTATTTCAAAGTATTTGTTTACAATAAAAAACGTGTATATTTGGAAAACAGATTGACATATATAGGACAAAAACGAAAAAAACTGTGCACAGCAATGCATTGCATGAGAATATTATATTAAACGCACCAAAATGTGTTAATGGTAATTCTACAGCTTCTCGTATTTCTTGTTTTTGTAAGTCAAGTCCACCAATATCAGCATAATCAACATCAGGTTTTTCATCTATAAAAAGAAGTGAAATAAACTATGACAGTTGTTTGATTTGTTTCTTCTTACCTGCTTGAAGCATGGATATACTACTATCCGATTCTGGTGGTAATATATCGACAAGTGCATTACTATGTTTGTGCAATGCCACACTTGCACCAGCTTTCAATAATTCACGATCAATTGTGGATAATATTCGAACATAGTAGTTCGAGCCTTAACAAAAAACAATGTGGTTAATCGATGTTCAGTAGCAAATGTAAGATTTTTTCACAATAGTTAAATAACAATATGGTACAAAACCGTGATACTAACATTCTATAATAATTACCTGTTGTTGATCCGACAATGCCTGTATTTTGATCGACTGCTTCTAGAAATTGTCCAATAACAAGTGGCACACTTTGAATTCGTTTTATTTCTTCTTGTGCATGTAACATTTCTTTTTTCAAATTTTTTAATTCAACTTTAACATATTCTTCTTGTACTTCAGAAAATTCTAATTGCCGTTGAAGTTTCTAAAATAATTAAAGAAAATATGTTTGTAGTTAATCTATACAAAAGAAAATACGTTATCTAATTCTTAATTTTTACTTTATATTTTGTATATAAATCATCTGCATCAAGTGATTCATATTGAGATGATAATGCATAGTTTGTGTGGATTATTTTAGGTTCAGGTTCCCGAACAATTTCTTCCTAAAACAAAAATAAAAAGTAATCTAACCGAAATATCAACTGAAAGAACAGATAACTTTACCTCTTTTGGAGCTATTATGCCAATTTCTTCCATTATTCGTTATATAATAATATCTTTTTTGATCTACAATTTAACTAATATTATACACTGTCAATAACGAAAGCTTATATTGTCCTGAATCTAATTCATTTTTCTGTTCACGTGGTCGTTCGCATTTCAACAGTATATAAAACTGAACTGATAGTTTCACACATTTTTTCAGCAAAAAGCGTGTGAACAATAGAAATTATTTTGCAATTATGTTCGAATCTAAGGGAGAGTCCAGATAGGTCTCTTCATGTAGATGCACATTATAAACAGATGAAGACAAGGTTGCTCCAAAGCGAGGAATAGTCCTTTATCTGAAGATTGATCCATCGTGCAAATCCGTCTCTCTGACTGTCCCTCACTTTGAAAATTTTGGCCTATCTGGGGAAAATTTTCTGGCTCCAACTCCAATTCTGGCGACGAACATCATTGATATTCCTCATTTTTGATTAATCTGTTCCACATTGAAACTGTTCCAATTGGCAATTTGTTCCGATACCTCTATCGTTTCAGATTTATACATGATTTACCAACTGTTGATTCTCTACTCGTTAAACTCTTTCGTCTTTCTCTCTACTTCTTTTCTATATTCTTGTTCTTTATTTATCGATATGCATGAATCTACTGTGTCATCGAAACGTTCTCGTCAGTCCAATTCGCTCGCCATTCACTGCCGTCTGCTGGTTTACTTCCAACAGTGGTGAATTCATATTAATGACAATCTGTGACTCATACACAAATGGTTTCATGTTGAATGCACTGAAGTTATACCAGTAGCCTATTTTGTATTACATTTCATGTCTTTGATGAACTCAGTTTCATAGCATTTATTTGAAACTTACAATTCAACACATCGGGTACGAGAAAATGTCACTAGTGCTGTGCGTTATATCGATACACTCTTAAATATCAGTTGGTCTATGGCTAAAATCGACAGAGTAGGAGATAAATGAACACCTTCTCGTTGATTAAAAAGGGAAACATTAGTCTAGCGCGATTATATGAAAACATTTTAAGCACCTAAAACTACACTCATCTCACAATAAAACCTATATAAACGCTGAATCACTAAATTTTGTTTTTATATAAGATGCGTTGACAGGCTTAAAAACCACGTTCACAACACATCTTATTCTAATTTGATTTCTTACACATCTGATTGGTGTGCAAAATGTAACCAATCAGAGTGAGATGTACATAAGAGCGAGGTTTCAATGAATTCTTGCATAATATCTTAGTGTCATTTCGTGAAAAATCTAGAGTAACTCTTAACTGTGTATTTTTCTAATTTGAACATAAATAGAACCTTTGTGTAGTGTAAAGTTCTCTTCCTCAACACTATGAATAAACAATAAGAAATTATTACAGAGAAACGCTGACTTAAATCTATGCTTAATATGAGAATATTGATAAAATAGATCGTTAACGCTGAAACTTAGTGATTTTTACAACTCTAAAAGAAAAGTTCGGATAAGGCTAACTCATTAGAAAATTTCCGTCGCCGTCGATAATTGAAACGGTCTTTTCGTTGATATTTTAATGGAAGGGACTTGCTTGTGTGAGATTGCGTATCACTTGTAAAACTGTTTATCAATTCAATATTTTAGCTTCGAAGTCATGGAATACATTATACCATCCAATAATGACGCGCCAATAACAGGAAAAATGTACGTTTGTGAAAACTGGACTTTTTAGAAATGTAATTTTTTATACTATAATGAAAACTTTTTCATTTGTTTTTAGTTTATGCTGTCAATGTGGTATATTAATCGAACCAAACGCACTCAATATGTGCTCGGGTTGTCTGCAAACGCAGATCGATATAACTGATCAAATACCAAAACAGGGACAATTGCAGATGTGTAATAAATGCATACGGTAGATACAAACGAAGAGGAAAATAATACAAAGTTAGATTATTATTTTTTATTTTGTGTTTTTTTAGTTATTTACAGCCGCCAAATACGTGGATTAGTGCAGAATTAGAATCAAGAGAACTTCTAACAGTTTGTTTAAAACGAATCAAAGGATTAAATAAAGAAGTATGTTTTGAAATTTGAAATAATTTTTTAATAAATAATTATAGATATGAAACGCATGCTTTAATTTTCTCACAGTACATTTCATTTGTTATGCTGCCGCATGATCTGCTAGTTATAAAATCATTAAGATAGTTAATATCAGATTACTGATATTTAGGTTCGTTTAACTGACGCTGGTTTCATTTGGACAGAGCCACATTCAAAACGAGTGAAAGTTAAACTGACTGTTCAAAAAGAGGTAAGAGATTTTCTTGTTGTTTTTGATATTCATCAAATTGACTTTTTATTATGTTGTTTACAGGTTATGACTGGAGCAATTCTTCAGCAAACATTTATCGTTGAATTTACAATTTTGAATCAAATATGTGATGAATGTCAACGTATCGAAGCGAAAGATTATTGGAAGGCACTTGTTCAAGTTCGACAAAGGGTATTAGTAATCTGTCAAAGAAATACAACTGAAAATGCTAATTGTTTTTTCTTGTGTATTCTAGACGTCACATAAGAAAACATTTTTTTATCTAGAACAACTGTTGCTTAAACATAATGCTCATACTGATACAACTCAAATCAAACAAAATCACAGTAGGTTGCTTTAACCTTCTAATGTAGCACAAAATTATGTGTATCGAATTATCACTTTTTCTACTTCTACTCAATAATGTTTACTCTGTCATCATTATCCCTTTTAATTCTACAGTTAACTTTGATCTGCAATTTTCACATTTATTGTTGTTTTCATTTTCTTTAGGCGGTCTTGATTTCTATTTTGCCGAACAAAATCATGCGAGAAAACTTCTTGATTTTCTGTCGTGTGTTGTTCCTTGCGCGTATGTATACTATATCCTGTGCCAATTATTTTTTCAGTGTATATAATTAGCGTTTTTTTTCTAAATTAGATCTGAATCGTCAAAGAGTTTAGTATCACACGATATTCACAGTAATATTTACAATTATAAATATACGTATGCTGTTGAAATTGTACCAATCTGTAAAGTAAGATGTTGAAATATTTATAATTTTTTATACCTGCCGATAGTTATTGATGCAACTAGCAAAACTAAAATGACAATTTTTATCCTATTTATATGTATACACTTCTAAAATATTGAACAGCAGTCTGAATGGTGTTGATTCTGAATGTTCATAAGATTCAAATAACAACAAAAAAAGTTTTATTTACTGATATTTTCTATTGTAACAAATAGTTGAACTTTATTGCGACGGTACTCCTATGTTTTAGGATGACGTTGTTTGTTTATCGATGAAACATTCAAAACAATTAGGAAATATTGGTCCTATTTGCATTTGTTCCAAAATTACACAAAATGTTTATTTGATCGATCCACAAACATTGAAAAGTAAATTAATATTGCGCAAATATACATCGAATTCATTTGTCACGGAATTCTAAAATAAACGCTCTAATTTTAATCTGTGTATTTTTAGTTGCTGTCATATCATCCACAGAATATTGGCGACATCCATTTCAGTCAATATGCGACTCAAAACATTTGGTAGAATATATTGTTTGTGATGTAAACCTAATCGATTCAGATGGCAAGCCTCACGTTTATGGAAAAGAATCAACAAAAGTAAATATGTTGTTTTGTGTAATAATTGTGATTGATCCTATCATAGTCCTGTTTTTCTTTTCTTAGCATGCATTAGCTGAAGTTTATGTAATGAAAGCATCTGAAATTGGTTTTGTTGATAAACAATATATTACAATTACACATTTGGGACATTTATTACATCCAGGCGATTCTGTTCTAGGGTAAATTTCTTAATCTAGCTTTTGAACTCTTATGTAAATTGTTTTTATCTTTTAGCTTTGATTTGCAAAACAGTAATGTCAGTAATACCAGTTTAGAAACGTATAATATGGATAAATTACCTGATGTTGTAAGTATGACTACTAAAATCAATTAATCATTTATATTGTTTTGTCGTGATTAGATTCTTGTGAAAAAACTGTATGCTGATAAAAGTTTAAGAAATCGAAAACGTAAATGGAAATTAAAACATTTGAATGTTGAAGATGCTGTTAGCGGAACATCTAATGACAGGTACGTTTTGACGCTAAATAACTAGCAATATCTCTCACTGATATTTCTAACGAACTCATTAGTGCTTATCATATTTGTTTTTGTTCTAGGGATTACACCGACTTTTTGGAGGATCTTGAAGAAGACCCAACATTACGTCAAAATGTTATGATTTATAAAGGTAAAGATAGCATTCTTCTTAAATATGAATTAGAAGCTTCAACCTATTTATCTATATTTAGATGAAAAGAAATTGCATCAAATCGACGATGAAAAAGAGACCATTGATATTCCACAAATTGGTTTAGAGGAAATGATGTCTGAATTAAAATTAGATGAAGATGAAACACAGATGAAAGTGGATTCTTGATTAATGGTATACCGTTGTTTTTTTTATTTGTTTTTCTAGTTATATTTCATGGATAATGGCAAAAATAAAATAAAATAAGAAACTATATACTTCGAGCTTTGACTATCTCTTATCTGAGACGTTTAACATTTAGATTTCATTTTTTTACCAGAATATACGGCACTAATCAAGAAAAGAATAACAGACTGTTAGTCTTAGTTAACTTCCTTCTCTTTAAGCAATATTAACACAATGGCTTATGTGCTCTTTTGAAGAGAAGTTCTGTAGAATCAGTAAAATACCTGTGTAAATAAATAAACTGTAGCTAGGAATTATCAGAATTTGTATTCGTAGTATGCTTCTTACTGTTTTTCTTCGATTTTTTTGTGTCATGATAGAGCTACCTGGTAATTGTCCACAATTGTTCTCAGTTGCCAAACTGAGAAGTGTCTCGTTATTGTAGTTCATCTAGTTGTACGTGCCTTCCGTGTTTGATTAATGTTCACCTTCAGTTTCGTTATTCGATTCATTTTTCAACTTA
Organism: Didymodactylos carnosus; assembly: GCA_905250885.1. Taxonomy (NCBI): domain Eukaryota; kingdom Metazoa; phylum Rotifera; class Eurotatoria; order Philodinida; family Philodinidae; genus Didymodactylos; species Didymodactylos carnosus. The sequence goes on along the minus strand of CAJNOQ010002011.1, from coordinate 17,360 downwards.
ATGATTAAAAAAAATTTCCGTTTTATTTTTTATCTTTAATCATTAGTCATATCATGATATCAGAAGTCATATTATCATTATGAGTTCATTAAAACTCGTTCTGAGAAGTCCAAAGATTTCGGAGAGTGAATCATTCACATAAATAACAATTTTTTCATTTTCAACATTTGTTTGAATGATCTAAGCTATAGGTAAACTTTTATACGTGATTGTTAAGATTATGCTTAAACATGCGTAAGTTAAATTTATCATTCATCGACCAACTGCGTAATACTGCCACATTTTTTTTATGATCGATCATGTTTTTTGCATAATTATTGATGAAAAATTGTAAAATTATTATTTTACTAAAATAGATAATTTTCTTAGTCACCAGCAACGAAAACAGGATCATATCTGAGAGATAGTTCGACGTCAGTTTTTCGTTTAATTGTGGAATTTCATAAAAGAGAAGCCTTTACTATAATTTTAAATTATAATCTATAAATAACAATAAACAGCTAAGAAATAATCTATTTGAGCAACCAAAACAATAAATCACACTTATTGCTTCTTTCTAGTAGAAATCGAGTATCAAAGAATAGTGCAATATTACTTTATCGGTGTTATTTTCAGCATGACAACACCGTGCGACTGAACCATTGGTTCAGCATACATACCAGTAAATGTTCCTAAATCCATATGTTTCCATAAATCTCGAACGAGTGCAGACTGTTGTGCTTTCAATCCAATATCTGTCCATTTCACTGTCATTGGTTCATTACTAACACCTCGGTTCAATAGCATAACAGCTAGTGATCCATCTGCTAGCGGTCCGGCCCATACTTCTAATTCTTGTTGAACTGTTAAACAATTTCCATTTAATTTACTTCGTACGGTGGAATCTTGTGAATTCCAGTTCCATTTTTGATTATCTTGTTTATTACAACTAAATGCATCCACACCTGGACCAGTATTTCCGTAAACATCCAAACACTTTCCATCTAAAAATGTTTGCATTTCACCGTCGATCGTTGAAGTTACTTTCCATTGTTGATTCAACGAATTGCACGGCATTTGCGGTTCACCTATTGTGCAGAGACCAACAACAATAGATGCTGCTTCTTTGTCACTACAATTATATGGAAAACACTTATTATCGACGTCCAGTTAAATAAAGCCCAAAAAGTAGGTCTGAATGTCAACAAATTCTTTATTCTTAACGGATGCTTTTGGTCTCGTAAAAGCTTTATTACAGCTTACAGTAAGAAGAGAATTTACATGTTTCAATCATCTAGGAGACTGAAGTTGATTGCAAAAATGGTTAGTAATTACCTCGACGTCATTAATGTATAATCATGTACTTGCAAACATCTACCATCTACTTTACTTCGAATACTGTCATCCGAACTTTCATATTCCCATTGTTGTTTTAAATTATTATCCTCTGCTAAGCAGGGTGCTATCGCAACACTGGTTATAGTCGTATTGCTGTATCGAGCTGAATAAGTCGCCACTTTTTTTCCTTGCGCACCCAACGAATCTTGGTTAATAGCGATTACTTCTGGATTTGTTAGAATATTCAATGTATCTTGACTTATTTTTGTTACATCACATCCGATTAACAGCGGTGCTTTCGATATAGCCCATATACTAAAATGTGATATGTATTCAGTATTTGTCATTCCACCATTTCCAACTTCGAGCATATCTGGGTCATTCCATCCGCCAGGTGCAGCATGATCAGCATAACGATCGTTGATATCTATGTTTGAAATCATTGAATTCCAATTATCACTGATGTCACCGGTTGTACGCCACGAATTGCCCACAGTAGCTGCCCACAAGGCTGGATCATCAACTCCCCATTCACACATTGAGTAAAAAATCGGTCGACCAGTAGCATTTAATGCATCTCTCATTACCGGATAACGTTTTTCCGGAATCGTTTGATCTGTATTACAATTATCGTATTTGAGATAATCAACTTGCCATGATGCATAGGTGTTTGCATCCTTTATCTCAAACCCAAGCGAACCTGGGCGTCCACCACATGTCTTATAACCAGCATCTAAACTCATGAAAATGGGTAATTCTAATATATTCGACTTACTGTGAATGTCTTTCATGTGTCATAACCCACATACCTGAATATAAACCGAATTTTAATTTTTTTGAATGCACATAATCAGCAAGGGCGGCAATACCACTTGGAAAAGCTTGTGGATCGGGTTGAATAATTCCATCAGCATCTCGACTTATTTGCCAGCAATCATCTAAGTTGATGTATTCATAGCCAGCTGCTGCAAGTCCACTGATCACGAGTGCATCTGTTGTGGCTTTTATAAGTTTTTCATTAATGGAACAACCGAAATGATTCCAAGAATTCCAACCTATAAGATGATCTTTTTTTATTAGACTAGAATCAGAAAAAGATTTTCCAGTTCATAGTACCCATTTGTGGTGTGAGTCCGAGTCCATTGTTAATTCCATATGTTATAGAAACAACGCAACAGAGAATGCCGATAATGAAAAACATAATCTTTTCAATTAATTAATAATAAAATGTAGAGAAACAGAGAATAAGTACAAACATTCACTTTAATAACCTAAACAGATAAATACGTCTCGTTCACCTCTTCTGAAAAAAATGTTTTCTAGGTAAGAAACGGGTTATGTACAAATTTTTCTAACTAATACGTACTTTAAAGGTAATACTTATAAAAATAAATTTTATAGCTCCTGAATAGTTAAAATATTCAAGATTATTTCAACTGCCTTCTTCTTCAATTAACGACAAGGGATAACAAAGCACTTTGTGTTATCTGTTTACATAGTTATGATATTATATGTTAAATAGACAAAACGTTTTTTACTCGTTGATATGAACACGTTTTTCCTGTTTTTGTTGTATGGTATGGAAGACAAAGTAAACGATGATAAAATAATGTGATGTAGCATGCCTTTGTAGTTTCAAGTACAGGTAGGCTATCTACTGAACGACTAAATACGGCAGAATTACAAAGAGTAGTTTGAATATTCTCAATAAACAGTAGTTTCACCTATACAGATTATCTCTCAAAGAAGTTGGATCCAGCTGTTTGTATCAGTTTTTTTTTATTAACTATTTAATCGGTAATTAGTTATAGGTTTTGAAAAGATGAAGGGAATGGAGTCTGCATATGTCAAGCCAATTTTCGTACGACGAACGTTATTAATTTTTTACCTATGGAAATTTTTCGGAGTAATCGGTAAATTCTGCCTAAAGCTTTTTCGTATTTCACCGAACAATCAAGAAAACAATCTCGAGCAATGAACAAAGGGTCATCGCTCAAAGAGACATTCATAGAATCAACCTTTTTTCGACTAACTAAAAACTGCAATAAGATTGCGTGTTACTATTACGACAGCACTCCTCTTTCACATTCATATTATATGACTGTATGAATTATAGTAGAAAGACTAATAGCCTTTCATCGACACGTTGTAGAAAACTAAGGAAAAAAGGAATAGAGAAAATAAGAGAACAATCCAAGACGAATTGAAATAAAAAAAAGTCTTTTTCTCGTTGGTTGCATATTAGATATATGGCTGAACACCTAAAATATTTAAACACAGTAAACTGTAATAAATTCGAAAAGTTGTTCATGTTCGTTGATAATTTTATTAGACTCGAGCACTGGACACATCACTGGAAATCTTGTATCTACTAAGATTTTGTTTCCTTGTTGCATTGGTATAATCTGATTAATTTCGCAGACTGTACAAAATAAAATTAAAGCAAAATTTTATTTTTGAATTTATTATACATCATTGGATAGAGCATTTTGAGCTGATGAAGAACTTTAAGAATTTTTAATTTTTAAACATACCATCGGAAAAAAAATAAAGTTGGTTTTGATTTGCTGAAAAGTGCTTTTTCGTATTCAGCACACTCGATAACCCAGAAGGTTTTCTATTTTTGGCAAGGAGTACTTCCAAAAGTTTAGGAATATTTTTCAAACTACTATTATTATCCCATGAAAACTTTTTTGTGCCATTTTATTTCAAAATTTTTTCTAAACTTTTGGAAGTACTCCTTGCCAAAAATAGAAAACCTTCTGGGTTATCGAGTGTGCTGGATACGAAAAAGTACTTTTCAAAAACTCAAAATCAACTTTATATTTTTTTGTTCCGGTGATAAGAAAACACATTTTTGAGGGTAAAAAATTAGAAATACTTGAAGAACCCAAAGAGTCGAAAAATCCTTCAATTTAAAAAAAGGCTCAATATCTGAGTTCCTGACAACTATACAAATTTCAGAATATTTTTTTCTTATTCAGCATTGAAAACTGAATCGAAAAATGGTGTTTGGTCAATTTCGAAGTTAAATGTTGGTTCAGCATGGGCGGTCCAAACAGGCTTTCTAAAGTGCGGACAAGGGATAAGCTTATCTAGTTTTTCGTGTTAGGGACTAAAGCCGTCATTAGATTCGCTGAATTTTATGGTACCCCAAATATCCGTTGTAGAAGGTACTTTTTACACACACACAATAGTTATTAGCTCTTTACTGTTCAAAGGATTGTGCTGAACTACTTGTTAAAACAAACTTGTAAAAACATCATTTTCTAGGAGTTAGAAGCACTCAGAATTTGGGTATTCAGTCACTCTTACTTTCTACTTTACCTCTCTAAAATGCTCTAGCTAGAAATCCATAATTGTGTTGAATTGCGTAATGGAACCTTGTAGACATATCAGACAGTGTTGTAAGTAGTGGTTAGTGATCATTGACTGGAGTCATTTTTTTATTACCATTGGTTCTTTGTCATCTATTATCCGACTACGGACAACCGTCCCTCCAGAATTACTGGGTTAACTACAAACTGGATGACTTGTCTGGCTCTAGCCGTCACGCCTAGGCAAGATTTGACTAGGCCGTTTCAACTGCCCAGTAAGGGTCTGCACAGCATTCTTTGTTTTTTCAATACAAAAATTCTTTACTCTAAATCAGAGTCTTTTTGTGTTTGTTTTGTCTATAATTTGTATATTAACAATTATTAGTCGTCGATCAGTGAGTGAGCGATGGAAACTCACCATACGTAACCTATCAATATACACCTTGAGAGGGCGAAGTTTAGTTGGATCCGTTGCGTTAGTTTGAGGCGAGGCAGGCCTACAAAAACCAAAATGAGGAAAAGAATGAGCCTCATGGGGGAAAAGAACAAAGGAACCACCGTGACAGTCCTTTGTTCTGTCCCTCATGAGTCACCGAATATGACACTTCTGAACGTAATCTATGCTCAGCCCAAGTTTTAAGCGACTCAATCACACGCTTTATTTGTAGGTGTCACCTTGGAGTTCATTCTTGCCAACGGTCATAGGCACACATTGCCACACCCATTAATAAAACAAACTAAATTTTCCGAAATTTCCTAGATCCCAAAACAAAATTAAATGCAAACAGATTTTAGAATTGTTAGATTTGAGAAATTTTCATCGGCCATTTTGTTGTCCCCTTCTTCATTCTTTTAACCAATCTTGTATTTTCGTGTATTCTACGTTCAGGATTCGATGTTAATTCGCACTATACAGTTTTGGCCAAGAAATTGTCGATAAAATCTTTTTCCATTACATTTACATGGTGTAGTTGCTAAGTTTCTACTGGCGCCAGTGCTTCTTACTATGACGGGTAAGGAAAAGAAGCAACTGAGAAGGATCAAAGGTAGAGTTTTTCTTCTTGCCAGCTGCTTTTCTGAAATCATTCGTCAACGAAAAGTTCACTATATGAATTATTCACTTTTACATCTTTTCTCTACGTTGCCGACTTTGAATTATAGCTGAATATGATCTAACAGCAAAACTTACGTATTATTTTAGTCGTCATCTTGTATTTCTTCTATTTTTTTTAAGTGAAAGAAACGTAGATAGTATCGATGTAAATTTCTGCTTCGTCTATACTTTCAGTGCATTTCATTCAATTTCAGATTTTGGATGAACGTGAGATTTTACAAGCAAAATATGATCTTCTTCAATCGATAACTATGGTTGATTTTCAATATCATATTTACAATAAACTGTATCCGGTTTCATAAGCGCCAAAAGGTGAACATGCATTAATTAAACTACAAAAAATTATTTGTATTTTTAATTCAAAAAGAGTTGTTAACTCGTCTACAGAGCTAATTTCTTAAAAAGAAGAACAACCAGTCTGATTAGATCTGATAAAGTACTTGAAACATTTTTCTTTAAGCGTTTCTATTGAACTCACACAAAACTAAATTTCTACTTCGAATTGAAATTTTTTCAGTTCTGTGATAAGACTCAGAATGAATGAGTAATTTCTCAAACCATGACTTGCCATAAACCGCTTGTTTAGTATCCTTGTGCACAACAAAAATTCTTACATTTTTAGAACTAATTGACAAACGAGGAAAATTGTTCAATCTTACGAAGAATTATGTGCAATTGTGCAACCATAGTTAGACGCTGTTTTAACAGATGAAATTACAAGACTAACTGAAAATTAACGGTCAGTGGACAAATTATTTAAATATAAGAATTGTCTGCCAGCGAACTAAAAATTGATAAAGTTTATTTCTCCATTTACAATGGTGTTGTAGTCGAATATTTTCACACTTAAATTTTTTTTCGTTTTTAGTGATACTAGCATAACCTTACAAAATTTATAACAAAAAATTTCAAGTACATTTAGAGTGGTGAAGTGTTTTTTAATTTGTTGGATGTATTTTCTCTTTTTAGATTGAGCGCAATATTGTTGATACATGATACATATTTGCACATTATGTGTTTGATTGTGGTGATTATTCGCGTGTAACAACCCGTTTATGACTATATCGTACACTTGTAAGTACTACTACTTCGGATAATACATAAAGGAATAAATGTGAAAAGCTGTGAGATTTAGTACACATTTACAATTGCTTTTTTGTCCTAGGTACCACATAACGATAAAAACATGATGGCATGCTTATGGGGAAAATTAACATCAGAAATTTTCATGCAACATTGATGCGAAACATACGAAGATTTAAATCATTTGAAAGAAGCAACTGAAAATAATGTATGTATGGGTAACATGACATAAAGAAGAACAAGCTCGCTGATTTTTTTTTCTCTTTGTAGACATCGAAAGCTTCACTCGAACTTCTTTATCAACATACATGGTTTACTCATTGGAGTTTATTTGTTTATTTTAATCATTCAAAAGGACGAGATGATTTAGCTTAGTTATTCTTAAACCAAACGAAGTAGGTTAGGTTTTTCTTCAATTTTTCTATTTGTTTGTTCAACATTTTTCTCAATGAAATTTTCAACTTAGAACGCATTTTCAATTTGAAAATAGCGAAAATAAATTGTTTTATTTAATGACGATGAATTACTGTTTAATAATTTATTTCATGTTTTTTCCCTTCAATTATAGGAATCTTATGCATTTTCATGATCCGATAATCAAATTTCTTGAATGTTTATATGTTAGTTTTGGTTTTGATAGTGCTCAAATGAAATTGTGAGATTGTAGCGATGTGTTAAATAATGATTTTTTTCTTATTTGATATGTCGAGGAATTTATGAAGAACACAGGTTTACTTATGTTTGAAACATTTTGTCGAATATATCATTGTATCACAATTGAATTAGTTTTTACTTCTTTTGTGTTTTTTGGATATGATTGAGTTCTTATATGAGTAAAGAAGCAATTAAACCTTTTTGTGACAGATTAACATCATCTAGCATCAATGTTATCTTTTTTTTGTTTTATTTTAGTATGTTAGTCGAAAATTTGAACATGAATCCAGATGAAGCTGAACGTTAGATTGTTAATTTAATTCGTAATACTAGTTTAGATGCTAAAATTGATTCGAAACAAGGTACAGTTGTTATGGTCACACAAACAATGTCACTATATCAAATCATAATTGAAAAGACAAAATATTTATTTAATCGAACACAAATGATTGCACAAAGTAGTGAGAGAAAACGACCTACGGCCGATATAGTAGTACGTAGTTTTTAACTATTGTTTTACTTACTCTGATCATATTATTGTTTTCTTTTATTTCAGTCAAATTGAAAATATCAACCTCAATCAGCTGCTAGAACTAACAACTAACAAGCTACTAGAATAAACAATTTATTATTATTTTGTTATTTTTCTAAAAAATCCTTGTTAATTAAATGCGTATGGTTCTATAAAAAAATTTTGTTATTGTTATGTATTTGTATTAAATATAAAACGGAATAAAATAAAGAAAAAAAATTTCGTAGAATGTATTTAATGGCTACGTATTCTTTTTTTTTCCTTTAATATATGAAAGAAATATCTTATCTGATTCATCTATTTCCTACTTATAGTTTTTAAGTTATCTTCCTTTTTTTATTCTCGTTTTCCTGTTTTGCCGATAGACGCACTACGTATTGATCGATTCTGAAAATGTCACGTATTTTTTCGATTATATTCTGTGTTTGACGTGTACAAAGAAGAAGTATTTCTGTATTTAAATGTTGTTTTTTTATTTAAAATGTTGATTTTGCAATCGATTGTGGTAAAGAATTAGTTATTGTAAAGAAAATGGGTATTTATAAATACTAGTCCTAGAATATAAGGGAACAAAAATAGTTTTTGATTATATAAATATACATTAGAGATCTTAAGTGTGTGGTATAGTATTATTCACTTTTAATTGAAATTTTTTTGCTAATTCTTTCGAGGAATCGATAACACCACTTAATGTACATACTAGTCCAAATAGAATAATAAGAATATTGAATACAATTGTTGACCATGTTAATTGATATCCTTTTAATTTTAAATAAAAATATGATGGCCATATTAATGATAACATGACACCAGTTATTGAACCAATTAGACCCATTAATTGTGCAAAATGTGGAATAATCAATGCCATTGCTAATGTACATACAATTAATAATATACGTAATACAATTGCCCACCATTTCCATTGTTTGGTATCTTGTTGATAACATGTTGAAAATGGATTATTACGAAAATATGTATCAGATATAAGTTCACATGAAGCAAAATAGGGTAATGGATAAGATAGTAAAGCTTTAATGGCTAATGTTAAATTAATTAGAATACGTAATTGTTTTGTTGGTAAATTATTTGTTATGACTTCGGACGTTAATTCTTGCCACGTTAGAAATCCAATAAGAGCAAAACCCGTTTTAAATATACATGCAATTATATGAGATAATATTAACATGCTATTAAATTGAGATGGATACAACATATTATCTTCTAATGTTGGAAGAAAAATTTGAGATGTATAACTAAATACAATTATACCTAAAAATTTCATAAACAAATTTTAAATAAAAAAAATCTTTTGTTTTTTTTTAACTTTCAAATAAACAAATTTTAAGACAATATATTCATAACTTTTAACTAACCTACTGTTGTTGGAAATGATTGTATATTAATTTTTAATTGAATTTTTGACCAATTCCATGTTGATGATTTTGATAAACAATAGAGAATAATAATCATATTTATAATTAAATGGACAATAGCATTTCCAAAACTAAATCGTGATATTATTCTTAAATTTTTTATAAATGAATAGGGTATTGTAAATAAACATGATAAACATATCCAAACACGAACAGGAATATTTAATTGTGGAAAACTACCAGCTAATAATTCACCCATTAATACCAAATAGAGTATACCTAGAAATTGTAAAAAGAATGAATATAGTATATAACTGTGTAGAAATTTAAAAACTAAATTTTTCATATTTACATGTCATTAGTAGTTCTATATTTTGTGCAATAAAAACTAATCGACCACCAAAACGTTTACCCCATACATGTTCGGCAATTGCCACATATGAGTGTCGTACTTTTATTATCGTGCCAGATGTATTAGTTTCATAGAGACATGCAATTAAGATTTCTCCTGTATAAGTGCAGATCCAAGCAACAACAATCATTGACAATAAGGCCCAATAACCACCATGATAAACTGTATAAGGCAAACTAACAAGAAACATACCCTAAATATTAAAATTTTCAATATACATAGTAATTTCCTTTAAGATTAACGTTTAATATAAAAAACTAACAACTAATCGATTCTTTCTTTTGAAATAAGAATGAATTTGATATTATCTTCTCTCTTTTTATACACTTAGATTAATTAGCCTTATTAACTAACTTATACAAATGAGTAGATTTAGAGTTTGTTCTGTATTACCTGTATAGCATTAGTAACGTTCCATGCTGCTTCTAGTGCTGTTAATCCATTCTTTTTTGTTTTATCATTAAATTCATGAATTGGTTCATATGACGACGACGTAAATGATTCTGTAGTATTTTTATTATTAATTGTGCCATGATTTGTTATTGTTGCTGATAATAATAATGTTTCTGAACTTATCGATTTTGTATCAAACTTTTGATATGATGTTATTTGGGTCGGTTTTGATAGGGGAAATTTTTGTTGTAAATGATGAATTAAAACTTGTTTTGTTGTTCTCAAAGCATCCATAATACTAATTAATTTGAATATTGAAAATTGATTTTATATGAAAAAAAGAATGAATCAATTTATTTTTTGTTTTTTTGTTTTCTATCATACAAATGCCGTTCTTTCCTATTTTTTAGTAACACTATCGATTTAATAAGACGATGATAGTTTTTAAATGGGAATTATAGATAGTTGAAGAAGAATCAAATTGAGAAATAGTTGAAAAAAAAAATAGTTTGATACCCATTTAATAGTGACTTTTTTCTAAAACACTCTGATATAGAAACTGTGGCTTTTGCCAATCTTCTTGTTTCAAATATAGCTTCTTCTTTTTTTTTTTGTTTTTTGACAAAAAACGTCGAGAAGACGGATTTTTTATATATATGATAGTCATATAAGAGTAATTAGGTTTAGTTGAGATGTTTGTCTGAAATGAAACTATCAATGAGTTCTATGTCAACATTGTTCAAAATTCTTTTTCTTTTGTAAGAAATGATTCTTCTTCACTTTAAAATCCATTTAGTTTAAGTAGAATTATCAGAGAAAAATCCTTTTAGTTTTTTATATTTAAGAAGAATAGAATTGGTGTATGGACTCTAATTTTTCCTCAAATGTTAAAAGAGAGGTGAAGGTGATTAAACGTTTTTGTTTACAAGTAGTTCTACTCACCCTGATTAAAGCTAATTTAGATGAAAAGGATAAAATTGAGACGAGAGAGAGAAAGAGCGATTTTATTTGGAAAAAGAAAATCTGTTGAACGTGTTGTTTAAAATAAATTTTCTTTGCACTAATGATGTCTTTGAGCAAAAATGCTAGACGTGTTGATTGTATAGTATTTCAAAATATTTTTCTTATGATCATTATTCTTCTGTAATAAATATTGAACAAAACCGTGATGTTTTTTTACAAACATAAAATAAACTTATATCCATAACTGGCATCGAATCATGGTGGGAACCAAACGTTTAAGTCACTTGGTATTCTTAATTTTTTTTTGCTTGTCGGCAATCCGAAAATTGATTCGAGTGACTGGAAGAAATTTCAATAAGAAACGATGTGTATGGAAAGATAATGCTCTGAAAAATTCAAACTCTATGATACCAAGTCTTTGGTTACCTTCGGAAAGTTTTTGCAAACAACTCAGGCGTGTAGAATGAATGTTTCCTGTACTGGAGAATTGTCAAAAATTTGTCCGAAGATCTTTTTTGACATATGCGATAAACTACCTATTTCCTACTTCTGAAATCCAATGTTTTATATTCTAATCGCTTTACCTTTCTAATCCTGTTATACACTTAGCCTTTTTAGTGTCTTTTAATCTTTTACTCCTTTCAGTCTTTATACAGTCTGTATTCAACGTGTAATTGACCGGAAGTTGTGCTTTACCGAATACATAGAAGGAGTAATCGTAGTAAAAGAACTAAAAGGCATATTCAGTTATCCAGCACTGTACTTTATATATTCCTTTCCACAACTAAAAAGATCCAAAAAGCAAATTTTGTACTTTCGTCCATCTCTGATATTTGTGGACACAAAACGAGAAGTCTCTCAGTTTTCCACAACAAGGACGACAAGTACCATTTTCTCCTATTTCTAACCGTCAGGAATATTTCATTAAATGAAAAAAATGTTGTAGTCAGTTCCGACACTAGGCATTTTTTGCCTAGAATATTTGTTCTATACGCCCGATTTGTTGGCAAAAACTTTTCGACAGAATTTAGGGACTTAGCTTCATAGAATTTAAATTTAAAGTTTCAGAATACCAATTTTCGCACACATCGCTTCTTATTACATTTGATTATCATTTTATCTAATATCAAACAATAGGCAGAAAGATTGCAAATATCTTTGTTCGTGACATAATTGATATAAAAATTTGCTGCTTGCTTGCATCTGATTTTTCTTAAAACTTTTATGACAAAGATCTAAACTTCCTAATTAGAAGACAATTAATTCGAATTTAATCATTTTACTTTTTATATATCCTCATTATTAAACAGAATTAGGTTTTTTACCTGGTAATTGCTCTTGTATATAATGATCTTGCTTATTTTTAATTGATTTAATTTTAATTTGAAATGTACGTTAATTTTCTACTTTGAAAAGAAAAAGAAATGGGTTATCTTATGGCTTGGATATATCATTAGTAAATCACATAAGTGTTTTTCTTTTCTTTTTATTTTAGTTTGCAATCATCTGTTAACGTATTAATTATAAAATGACTGACGACAGTCAAACAGGACTTAAAAATACAACAACGACTGATAATCATGCTAAAAATCGTCGTTTTACCATCACACCAAAAGTTGGTGACAGTGATGTAACATTTGAGAAACAACAAGAACAAAGTAAAAATAGTCAAATAGAGACGTCATCAGATGTATTAGATAAAGATTTTAATAAATTATACGATGATTGGATACAATTAGATAATCAATTAAAAATATTTGAACCACAACATAAAGAATATGTGCAAAAACTGGATGAAGTAGAAGAATTAAAAATGAAATATCGAACAGAATTTGATCGTTATATGAAAAAAATTAAACAAATACAAAAAGACGTTAAACATCTTATTAAACAACGATCAAAATTATCAACAACAACGACAGAGTAAGAATTTATTTTTATTTTTATGTATGTCATATTTCCTTACTGTAATGATCATAATTGAATATATGACTAAAATTCTTCTTTTATATATTTTAGTACTTCTCGACCAACACCAACTTCATCAACAACGATATCGACATCAGTGTCTGATTTTAAATTAAAATTGAAACAATCTCAATCTACCACGGATTTAGCCTCAAAAGGTCGACAGTCAGTGTTAACACCATCATTATCCATGGATGAAATAGATCAAATTCAAACATTAAAACCTCTTGAACGTTTACAATTAATTGGTGAACAATTAAATTTACATCATTCATATTTAGATCGTATTGCCGATACTTTACCACGAAAAGACTCATATTTACGAGTAATACTAGGTGCTGTTGATGTATCAATATTAAATAAATCAGATAAATGGAGATATAAAGAAGAATATGAAAAATTTAAATTTATTATAACAATTATTACCATGATATATTCATTTATTGTTTGGATTGCAAATATTAAAGTACGTGCATTAGATGCTCTATTTCATTTTCTATTAGTGTGGTATTATTGTACATTGACGATACGAGAATCAATATTGATTGTTAATGGATCAAATATTAATGGATGGTGGAGAGCACATCATTTTATTGCTACTGTTTGTACGGGAATTTTATTAACATGGCCAGAATCGCAGTCATATCATCAGTTTAGAACACAATTTTTTGTTTTTTCATTTTATCTAAGTGTTGTACAAGTAAGTAAGCATTTTTAATTCTCTAATTGAATAATAGGAGACACATTTAATTATAATCTTATTAGACTTTTTTCATTTACTGCTTTTTCTATAGGTTTTACAATTTTATTATCAACGTGGATGTTTGTATCGTTTACGTGCATTAGGTGAAACACGTGATATGGATATAACAATTGAAGGATTTCATTCATGGATGTTTCGTAAGTAGGAGAATACATTTTTTAATTATGTTTAACATTTCGGTAAGATGGCCAAACTCTGTACGCTCATAAGAAATCGAAAACGAAACGACATATACAACTAATTTACTCTAATTAGTGAGGTGCCCGCAATTCAAAAATGTAGCACTATCTTAACTTTCGGTCGAAAGCTACATAATCAGATAGCCCTAACTGAGCTGATCCCGAATATCACCTTTTGATTCGAATTCGATCAAGTTTTCGGGGAGAAATCTTCAAAATACTATGAGCACCAATAGAACAAAAGATTTGCATCTCTCTGAGAAAACTTGAGATTTTGCCATCTTCTGTTCACTGTAATTTTTCGAATTTGATATGTTCGGATTCACCATCAAAAACTGAGTCTAATCGTGTACCTTTGAGTCACAAAAAACAAAATACCTGTATTGCACAATTTTGACAAGAGTAAGTGCTCGACAAAATGAGGTATCTCTCTCGCAAACCTATCTCCTCCCTGGTTTTGAAACTTTTCTCCGATCGTCATACGCCATTCGAATTAGCATTTAAAGGCAAACAAAAGTACGCATCGCTTTTTCCAAAAATTTGTTTCATTCCTGAGGAAGTACATTCTTTCTGAATCGGGAGCGAAAAAATCGGAATTCTGCCCATAATTCTCTATTTTCTCCATCAGAACTCATTTTTTATGCAATAAAAATACCATATTCGGAGTTAGCGTCGAAAACCGAATCGAATGATATACTTTTTTACCCTAGCCGACCACCTGTGTTTTTTTCGAATTTTCACGTCGTAGAATTACTGAGATTTTCACCAAAAAATGAAAATCAACGAAAAATTTCGAAACATATACCATTATCATTTTAAGGATTTCTTACCAAAAACTTGATCGAATTCGAATCAAAAGGTGATAAAGGAATGGATGCAATAAAGGACCCGGGTCTTATATCGCGTCCTAGTGCTCACAACCTTGAAGAGGGTCTTCTAAAGTGTCCCTAAAAAAAGTCGATTTTGAGCTGAAATCGCTTGATCGAGAGTTCGCACTGTGTACAAAGCTGTGTACGCACACACTTCTTTTTGTCTAGCAGCTGTATATTCACTCTAACCCAGGTCGTCCATTCCGGCGTCAGGATCCTACCCAAAGTTATCGGAATTGGGTAAAATTCGGCAGCAACCATACCGGATTATGCCGGAAATCTGTTGCTCGGAATCCGTGCCGGAAGATGTCAGAAAGATCCGACCGGATCCGACATTCTCCGGCATATTCTGGGACCTTCCGGCCGATGAATCGGATTTCGCTGGATTTGGCAGAATGTAACCAATTTTGAGGTTAAAAAGTCTTAAATTTTTAATTTTCGATGACTCACACTGTTAAGAATTTGAGAAGAACAACTTCTCATTTTTCATTTTCTGTAGTATCGTATTTAAAGTGCTTCTGTCGTGAAACAAGACGATGAATATATTATGCGCACAGGAAAGAAAGAAAAAAAATAAAGTGCATATCACAGGATCCATCGATTTTCGGTCACCGAAAATTAACGGATCCGCCTGGTTCCGGATATCGCATTCGATCTCCGGATCCTTCAGGAAAAAAATATCGGAACACGAAGGAATTGAGCAGATTTCGATCTCCGGATCCGGTCGGGCGTCCAATCTTCGGAAATCACCTGAATTAAAAGGATCCGGCAGGATCCGATCGGATGAATTCGACCTGGGAACAGCTGAGAAAAAAGACGAACACAAAGATTAGTGTTTGATTGAACCCCAAAATCAACATATTTTAGGTAAAAAAATTGATAAAAGAAGCAGGTCTTCTAACGTGGTTTTTGCGTTATGAGTTCACGAGGGATCTTGTTACAGGGAAGGGTCTTCTATCATACGGAGGGTCCTCTATTGTGCCCATCCCTTTATTCAGAATCACCTCAGTTAGGGTTATATGACTACGTAGCTTTCGACCGAAAGTTAAGATAGTGCTGTATTTTTGAATTGCGGGCACCTTATCTTTATTCTATTATCTTTCCAAATTTAGGTACTAGATGGCGTTTGTTATTTTTTTAAATTTTATTTAAGGTGGTTTATCATTTCTTGTTCCATTTTTATTAGCTGGCTATATATTTCAATTATATAATGCTTACACATTGTGGACCTTATCTTATGCAAGATATACTCATGAATGGCAAGTTCGAGTATTAGCCATTATATTTTTTGTTCTATTTTGTGGCAATACGATCACAACATTGAGTGTTTTACGAACAAAACTTCGTGAAAAAACGAAACAAGGAAAACTTCGAGGCCGATATTTAAAACAAAAATATGAATCATTTAAAACTCTATTGAGTAGTGGATCAAATTATCGTCTGTCACGACCCTCAACAGATACAGGAAGAGAAAATATGAATTCTCAGAGTACGACAACATCAACAAAATTTGAATAACAGTACAACAAGGTTTTTTATTTTGCTTTTTTCCTATCTATTGAAATATATATCTATAACTTTAATAAACAGTAAACTCTTCAAATTCTTAATCGATTGTTTTTATACTTGCAAATGCTAAGATAAAATATTATATCTGTTTAGTGGTAGAAAGGACGGGGGTCGATAAGAGGCAAAATCGCCCCCCTCACAGATCAAGTTTATATTAACCGATTTGATATAGTTTTTGTCCGAGATTTATCCTAACATATTTTTAGATCTTCAAAATCCTTTTCAGTGCCTCCTGGGAAACAAAACTTTTCTTTCAATAAATGAACTTTACTCAGAGTATTTTCATTATTTCATCTCTTTCGCTTAGAGCAAGCCTCAATTATCATATACCGTTCGATAGAAAATTTCACGGGCCACAAAATGCTATAGAAAATATTCAGAACAAAATGGGACTGAGTAGTCTAATATCAAAAATACTCTGTAGCATCCCGGCAAACCGACAGGCCAATATCGTCCATGTTTTATAATTATCCATTTATTTTCTCGTTAACCACCCCACTTCATATACCGTTCGATAGAGAATTTCACGGACTACAAAATGAGCTATAGCACATTATTTTAAAGGTTTGCCTTCATGATATATTGGACAAATACGTGGCAGTTATCTCGATATTTGTCCTATGGTGGCACATAAAAATGATTTTATTCATCTGATTTTGCCTCTTATCGACCCCCCGTCCTTTTAGAATTGATAAAATAATAATAGCAGCTGCTTTTAGATTTATTTATTTAATGAGAATATGAAATATTTTTTTTTAGTCGACGTTTCGAAAATTGTAATTTTCATTTCCAAGACAATAGAGACGTTTAAGGGGATGTAAAGTTAAAACGATAATATTTCTTTAGTCATATTC
>CAJNOQ010002010.1:0-26930 GCA_905250885.1 Didymodactylos carnosus | reverse complement strand
TTACTCAATGGAGAATATGCTTATTGTTCAATGTTTGCATCTTCATTGTTCTAAACTTAAAGAATTAAAACACAAATAATTGAATAAAGTCTATTTTCTATTTTAGGCGAAAGAATTAACGACAATGAGAAAAATCAAATGTCATTAGCACGTTTGGCTGAATTCAAATCGATAATGGAATACTATTTTGATTTTAATCAGAAAGAAAAGGTTTCTTTTTGTTTTACTCTCACAAGACATACATTTGTTCTATTTTGATGCCATTTGTGTTTCTAGTTTCGACGTATGCATAAACTTCGTCAAGATCAAGCTAATTTACCGATAGCTGCTTATCGTGATGAAATATTGGATACATTGAAAACAAATCAAGTTATTTTAGTAGCCGGAGATACTGGATGTGGTAAGTGTGTGCTAGTCATTTTCACTCTATTATTATGTCATTGTTGCTCTGTTATTTTTTGTAGGAAAGTCAACACAAGTAAGGAGTTTTTATTTGTCCGGTTTTCTCTCTTACGTATTAAGAGTATTTCTAGGTCAACTGTCTACTCTCTTAGATTCCACGATATCTTTTGGAAGCTGGTATTGATAAAATTGCTTGTACTCAACCGAGACGAATTGCGTGTATATCATTAGCGAAACGTGTGGGATATGAGACATTAAATGAATATGGAGATCAAGTCGGATATCAAGTACGAGAAACAATTTAGCATATAATCATCGTGACCCACAATGATATACTACTTTTAGGTTCGATTTGAAAAAACAAAAACAAAATCAACACGAATTTTATTTATGACAGAAGGTATATCGAATCGATATGTGAATGACTAATAAAAATCTTTATATAACATGAATTTTGATTAGGTGTGCTCCTTCGTCAAGTCCAAGGTGATTCAGCATTATCCGACTACGATATATTAGTTATTGATGAAGTACATGAACGACATTTATTCACCGATTTTATCTTAGGAATATTGAAATGTTTAATAACACAACGACAAGATTTGAGAATTATTCTCATGTCAGCAACAATCAACATTGACTTATTTGCAAATTATTTTGGACAATGTCCTGTTGTTAAAGTTCCTGGACGATTGTATAAAATACAAGTGAACTATGTTCCAATAAAGGCTGAAGAATCATCATCAAAAACAGCTAAAATCGATGTAAAACCATATTTGAGAATAATGGAACAAATTGATAATAAGGTTTGCCTTATTTGAAGCTATACATATTGAAAGAAAAAAGAAATTTGTATTTTTTTAGTATCCATCGACCGATCGCGGTGATCTCCTAGTATTTCTTAGTGGTATGGCTGACATTCAAACTATCATGGATGCAGCAAAACAGTATTCACTCGAAGCACAAAGATGGATTGTTTTACCATTACACAGTGCCCTATCACTCGACGAACAAGACAAAGTAATTAACTAATTTTACTCGTCGATTTGTTCATATCTTGTATACAATGAAAAAGTATATTTGTTGATACTAGAAAAATTATTATAAACTAAGTTCATGTTCTAGGTATTTGATATTGCTCCTGAAGGTGTTCGAAAATGTGTTTTAACGACGAATATCGCCGAAACAAGTGTAACTATTGATGGTAATGACGTATATTTATAAGGGATAAAATGGATTGTTGATCATGATTTCATCTATACGTAGGTATTCGTTTTATTGTTGATAGTGGAAAAGTCAAAGAAATGTCCTATGATCCACGTTATAAAATGCAACGTCTTCAAGAATTTTGGATTAGTCGAGCGAGTGCTGAACAACGGAAAGGACGAGCTGGTAAGTTATTTTCTTTTTCTCAAAAATTTAATAGATAAAATAAAAATCTACTCTCAATATGTAGGTCGTACTGGTCCTGGTGTATGTTTTCGTTTGTATAGTGAACAAGAATACGTTAGTTTTCAAGGTAATAAATATAAATTTACGACGTTTTCTCTGAAAATATGACATTTTATATTTAGAATATTCTACGCCCGAAATAAAACGTGTCCCCTTAGATTCACTCATGTTACAAATGATTTCTATGGGATTGCTCGATCCAAGAAAGTACGTTGTGAATGTGTTACATATGTTAAAATTTGAGACTTGAAATTTGAGAAGGCGTCGACTTATCCAGCTCTATACCAGTTTTATACATCTCTTTTTTATTTAGATTTCCATTTGTTGAAGCACCTGATATGCTATCAATTGATAATGCACTTATACGTTTACAAGAGCAAGCTGCCCTATCACCAATTGATTGTTCACTAACTACGATCGGTACTATGTTGGCACGATTACCAGTTGATGTTACCATTGGAAAAATGTTAATAATGGCTTGTGTTTTTCAATTTGTAAATCCAATATTAACAATGGCTTCAGCTTTAAGTATTCAATCACCATTTCTTAGTTTCTTACAATGTGATCCCGATACCATAACAAAACGACGACCATTAATGTCTGATCATGGTGATCCATTTACACTATTAAATACATTTGATGAATGGGTACATATAAAAGCTGATGGTACAAATACTCGAATGTGGTGCAAAAGACGGGGAGTTGAAGAACAACGGTTATATGATATAACAAAATTAAGAAAACAATTTAAAGATCTATTAAAAGTATGTACATTGAGAGTTTAATGATTCTCAGAAAGATGAATAAATTTGGTTTTCTTTTTTCTTTTTAAGGATTATAATATGGAAATCGATTATCGTGAAACAAAAGTTCGTTCAGCATTTGAACGTCGTGAACATAATCGAAAACGTCAACAATTAAATGTTTTAAAATCTGAACATGAAAAAGAATCAAACCAACGAAAAATATTAAAATTAGAGGTATAGACTATATTTGTCTTTTCTTAACAGTTATTTTCTAAAATTTGTTACATTACAGAGCCATAGTTTCAATATAAATTTAATGAATAATATAGCAATTTTAAAATCTATCGTTTTCTTTTACTAAAAGTGATATTTCGTTCTAACAGAGATTGTTCAACATAAAACTGTACATATATACTTATACTACATTAACGTGTGCCAACACAAAAACAGTAAATAATGATCAATATTATTAAAACATATCTTTTTGAGCGAAAATAGAGAGATTATCGATAATTGCCTTCATCTGTCCGGTTATTGGTAGCATTAGTCTTTTGTTTCTACAAATTCTCATTAGTATATTTTTTATCAACACCATCGTAAAAGATGTAAAGAAGAACTGAAGAAAGAGAAAAGAAGAATCTATCCGTTCGATTTAGTGTAGGATTAGTGGCACGAATGACAAGCAATTCTTTTAGAAGTAGTCTGTATTTATGGTGTTCACTAAGGCAAATTTTAAAATTGTTATTCGTCATCGTATGTCTGACTATTTTATAATGGTGACCGATCACTGATTTTACCTCATATTATCCAATGTACATGATCGAGTTATTGGACCTAGTCCTGATTCGTTGAGATGAGAAGGAGTAGCTATTGGAGCGGATTTGTATAGTTTTGTTACCATAAATAAATTTCGGAGGTATAATTTTCTTGAGATCCAAGTGTTTGTTAACTCGTCGACAAGTGTTGGTATGTTTGTGTGACATACATGTCTCTGTAGGTCAGACACATTGCTTCGTAAATTAAAAGAAAATGATAGATTTTAAAATTGCTGAATTATGAATTGAAGTTATTTCTACCGTCTGTCTTGGTGTGATTTTAGGATGCGTGTGTAACGAGTACAATGGATATTGAAGATGATAATTTAACGAATGTGGTGATGAAAACGACCGATAAAATTCGAGATATTGAATTTAGATTAAGAAATGATATTACAGAATTGAAGGTAAAGTAAAAAAACAATTAATCAATATAATTTTTCAATAAAACGTAGTTTTTGATTTAGGAAATATCCAATGAGAGTAAACATTATTCATCCAAAGATATAAATATGTTAAAACTGATTTTGGTTAGTGGTCTCTATCCACAAGTGGCTATTGCTGACGATTATAACAATTATAAACGAGATTCTGATCAATTTTTTCATACAAAAGTATGTTTAGAGAAAGGCAAATAGAACTTGTTTTTATATTCATTATTATTTAGACGAAACAATTTGTTGTTCTACATCCAACAAGTGTATTTACCTACGATCCGGATTTATTGCAACCTCCACCAGTCTCGAAAACTGTTACAGGAGATGGAGGAAAAAATAAAAAAATATTCAGTAGTCAACACGAGTTAATTGTTTATGTGTAAGTTGATCATACAACACTTTGTCTATGTGACAAAACAGTTCTAGTTGATTATCATCGATTTCCTTGTAGTACATTATTGGAAACAAATAAACCTTATCTAATGAATGCAATGCGCACACCAGCAATGCAAACATTATTATTATACAGTGCCACATTGGATACAAACAATGATTTTAGTCGAATATTATGTGACCAATGGCTTGAAATTCAATTTGATAATGTTGATCAAGCTCAATCACTTATATCGTCTGTGTTGTTATTACGAAATGCTCGAGATCTTCTTCTACGTTTAACACTACAGGATTCAGGTCAAAAAACGGGTGTGGATATTGAATTAATATCAAAACCACACACATATGAATTACAACATTTATTATCATTGAAAATGACAGAATTTTTATCTAATTCAACAATTTATGCATTAAGAAGAGTATTGCTAGCTGAATTAGAAACAATTTATCGAGGATATGGAAATGATGAAGACGATATTGAAACTAATCGTATGTAGTTCTATTGATTATGATTAATTAGTGGAAGATCCCACCTTGAATTAGTTGACAATTACTCAGACGGCTTGTCCAGCTAACAGTATCATTTTTTCGCTCTTTTTCAAAGAACTATGGCAATAAAGTTAGAAAATAATTTAAAATTACAACTAGATAATTAAGTAGATTAAACATTTCTCTATAAAATGAAAAGTGCCTCGGCTCTGAACGTTGATTCGTTATGAAAATACATCTGTTGTACAAACAGCCTCGAACTTGACAAGCTATCACATCTTATAGAACAAACAATTTTCTACAAACTGGTATACTTGTTCAATTTTTGCCAGCTCGTCTTCACCCTTTTAGACACGCTTTTTAGATAGCCTCAACATTGATTTTTGAGGCTGTTTGTACAACAGATGTGTTTTCATAACGAATCAACGTTCAGAGCCAAAGCACTTTTCATTTTATAGAGAAATGTTTAATCTACTCAATAATCTAGTTGTAATTTTAGATTATTTTCTAACTTTATTGCCATAGTTCTTTGAAAAAGAGCGAAAAAATGATACTGTTAGCTGGACAAGCCGCAGAGTAGAAAGTAATTGCCAACTGCCTCAAGTATTAAATAGGAGATTTTGCTGAGTAAGGTTAGACTAATGGAACTGAACTGATAAAAGTTCATGATTGATCGAAACCATTTAAGTGGTGCTTAAAGTGGTTTAATTTGTTTCAAATACATATTCGCGATTGGGATTACTCTTCTTTGTCGACTCTTCTAGTGCATAATAGTCGTCAATTATGTTCTCTGTGCCTTTCTCCTTTCGATATTATAAGAAAAAGCCTTTGAACTTCAAGTATTAAATTTATAATTCGAGTGAAAAACGAATTTTTTCTATGCTGAGAGCTTAGACAACTAACTCAATTTTGTACGATCAGAGAGTTTAAATAATTACGTGATGTTTTGCGTCAACTTGACGAGCATACTCCTTCTGTGAACATATTTTCCAAAAACTTTTTAGTAAGCTAAAAAATCGTTAAACACAAAGTGACTTCGATCTCCAATTCTTACAACATTTATGTATCTGTACAATTGCATATATAAGCAGTTTTCAAGTCATAGCATACGCCTTGATGATCATGAATGCTGTTTGTATGAAAATAAAAAAATATTAGACAACTGTTCGTTCTGACAGAAGCTGTTGAGCCATACAAAAAGAGTTTAGTAGCTTCATCGATAATCGGAAATGAAAATTTTACACATTTCATTGATTTATTTTGTAAACAGCTTTTATCGTTAATCAAAATCCTGACTTTCCCTCTAAGCACACGAAGAACGCAAACAATTTTAATTTTTCGAACATTAAAAGTTGTCTGCATATGCGACAACACCTGGATTTTTATCTGAACGTGTGTATTGAAGAGAATGATCTACTTTACAAAATATGAGAACAAGATTATAACATTCAGAGAACATTTCTAAACGTGAGAGCAATTGAAAAAACACCTAGAATAATAGTCTGGACGAGGAATAAAACTGTCTAAATGTAAGATTCTCCAGCTATATTATTTGTTCACTCATTCTGACGTTTAGAAATGCTCTCTGAACGTTACAATCTTGTTCTCATACTTTGTAATGTAGATCTTTCTCTTCAATACACACATTCATAGATAAAAATTCAGGTGTTATCGACCACATATTATCATTTGCATCCACATATCCATTATTGAAACATGTGGTTCGACTCCACTGGTTGATGAATGAAAGAGAAAACATTGTGTACAAGACAGTCATAGCGCTCACATACCTATTTAATTCATGAGAAAACCTATTTTTGATCCGTCTAACGTCTCGAATTTTTCTCTTATTGTTGAATGATGTTGTACTATTACAATAGGACAGCAGAAAGACAAAGCGATAATTATTATAGTCATAGCAACTATAAACTCGATTCGAATAATTCTTGTAGAATTCAGGTGTAATACAGTTTTCCTTTGAATGCGTTCTATATAGTACATAATCTATCATACAAACTAAGAATTATTATTTCTTTTGTTGTTTAGATAAAAGTGCTCTAAAAGGTGGAACAAAAATCAATGAATATTTAACGTATAACTGGTATGTTTAATAATATCTACTAAAATAAAGACAGACAGAAATGATATATTTTGTCTTTATAGTCTTTCATCTGAAAATGAACATTGGTCTGACTATGCTGGCCCAATGCAAAAACATTTTGTTTGTCAATATTGTAATGAAGATTTATTATTAGATTTAGCAGAGCGAATTTTACATGAAAATGAATGCCAGATTAGATGTAAGTAGTTATACACTGTTATTTGTTCAATATTTTTGTTGTTGTTATTTTTTATAGCCTTGACAAATAATGATGATTCATTATTTAAATCTGATAAGGTTGATTCCCAAGTGGATCCATTAAAAAATGAATCATCTACGAAAATAATACCGCCAACAGCGAAAGATTATTATTGTGATATATGCTTAGAAACATTCAAATTGACTAGTATTGAAATTTTAAGACATCGTACAACTCATCAGTCATAGTTTTTTGTGTTATTGTTAATTTTTTAAAATTAAATCAGATGTATATAAGACGGATGACTATACATGGACACGTCAAATAGGACTTTAAACATTTCTCTCCTTGTTTCTATGACAAGTGAAGAAACATTCTTAAATGTAGCCATTATACTATGTTAAATATGTTGTTTTCTTCGTAAACATATTCGAGAAAAACTCATCTAACTCTATGGGTACTTATCTTATTGACAATGTTATGTTCAGGCGAGGAGATTTATGGTTTAGATAATCTACCAAGATCAAGTAGATTAAATTTACCGCAGATCTACGATAAATGATATCGATTGAACATGAATGTTATTATGAATAAATCAGCAGCGAATGACACAAGGTATGATGCAACAGGTAGGGATAAAGTAAAAAGATATACTTACTCAATGGAGAATATGCTTATTGTTCAATGTTTGCATCTTCATTGTTCTAAACTTAAAGAATTAAAACACAAATAATTGAATAAAGTCTATTTTCTATTTTAGGCGAAAGAATTAACGACAATGTCAAGATCAGGCTGATTTACCGATAGCTATTTATTGCAGAGATGGGCAACTCCGGCTAAGTTCGACTCCAGCTCCACTTAAAGAAGTTCAACGCCAACTCCAACTCCGTTTCAACTCTGACAGGAACTTATTTTGAGAGAACCAGACGAACGACATATTTCCATTTGAAGTATTTTCTAATTTTACAGGGATATCAGCGGTTATAACAACACACGGTGTGGATAAGTGAGCAAGAATAATCCAGTGCGTCGACATAAAGTTTCGTTTTCTTTTCTGTGTTTTTCTTCCAGATCATTCTGCTGTAACGTCGATTCACAGAGAATAGGTAATTCTGTAGAAGAGGGAGAACAGTGATAAAAGAATAATACAAAAGAAATAGAAATGGGAAAGGAAAAACGAGAGACTTGTTTCGATCAACTCTCATGTGATCACTGTAGAAAGCAGTGAAATGCAAATTTTTAACTGGAGTTGTAGAGTTGGAGTTGACTAAATCTTAACTCAACTCAACTCAAATCTAATAAAAACGCAACTCCAACTCCACTAAAAAGAAGCTCAACTCCAGAATTGGAGTCGCCCATCTCTGGTTTTTATCGAGATGAAACGTTGGATGCATTGAAAACAAATCAAGTTATTTTAGTTGCCAACATTTATTCATCGATTTTATCTTAGGAATATTGAAATGTTTAATGACACAACGATAAGATTTGAGAATTATTCTCATGTCAGCAACAATCAACATTGACTTATTTGCAAATTATTTTGGACAATGTTCTGTTGTTAAAGTTCTTGGACGATTGTATAAAATACAAAACAGCTCATCAAAAACAGTTAAAATCGATGTAAAATTTGCAGTCAAGTTTAAGTAGAGTGTTTATATGACATTACTGTGTGAACAAGCAAAACATGTAGAAACACAATTCATCACAAAAGACAAATTTTGTTCGGATTTAGATGAACAAAAGTCAATATTTTCTCGCCTAGTCAATGATATCCGTCGTCGGGCTGAAAGTCTTCAACAACGTGAATAAGAACACCAAAATATACATCTGCAACCATTTGCTTTTAACGCTCCTTTATTGGCATTGCCTAGTTTAACCAGTTTAGAAACTGGTGCTAATACGTATTATACTATCGACTAAATAAAAATATCTGCGATTGTGAATAGTAGATTGAAACTGCGCACGTTTTTGGAGAAAGCTTTTTCAACGAAAATTGATGCTCTAAAATTTTTCTAACAATCGAGCTTTGTAAAGCAAACATTTTTCTACCAGATTAGGCTCATCTTGTAGAGAAATATTTGCTCCTCCAATGAGCTATGAGGGGAGTATTCTTCTTCTTAGATCTAACAATACTTACTCTCTAATAAAACTTCTTAAAAGTGGTTATACCGGGTCCAGGGCTCGTTGTCGAAAAGCGATTTCGAAAGAAATAGAAAACATAAAGGCTGAAAGAAAGTCAATAATCGGATCAGATTATAGAAAAATCGTCTTAATATTCATCAGTGTTAATTAGTGCTTATCAGTTTTTAAGCCATAGTCATCAACCGACCATACTTCCCTCATTCGGAGTAGCCGATTTAATTTTAAATGGCTGGAAGAAAGTAAAACAACAACTTTTTCTTTCCCGATAGCGAAGTCTCATGTTTTAATAAAAAATTATACCGTGTTGCAGAAATTTTTCTACTTTAGTTCTCATATGAGTCGTCGGTCATTCAGATTCGTTCTCAATTAATTCTGAAATTACAAAAATAAAAGATACCCGTCATTTTTTTCTATATACGTACTGTGAGGCAATTACAGCTAGTACATGTAGTGACATATGGAATAGACAGAAAACGGCTTCGAACGTCTGTCAGAAGCCGATTTTGATTCTATGTCTAATGACAAAGTTATTTAAATGTCTGAACTGTATCACATGTTAAAAGTGGAAACAAATTGTTAATTTTAAACACATTTTTGTTGATTAAAAAAATAATTAAACTAGAATTTCCGTATTGTCATTGATTACAGCTAATTTCATTTCTTATTTTATTAATCAATTTTAATCTGAGCTTTTGAATCACCGATTGATTCATTAACAGAGTTAAAAATATTAAAATTTAAAACTACACAATCAATAAAAGTAAAGATGTTAAAAATTTTAAAATTTCGATAAATATCTTTTTCGTTTTTATAAAATATGTATAAATGTCTGTGATGACCTGACCTGTACAGGAGAACTGTAAATCTAATTAGAGAAAAAGAGAAAGAAGGAAAAGAATGCAAAGAATACATTAAGTCTTGGAATATTCTTATCTGACCTAGATAAACACTATACACCTACAGCAAAAATATGAAATATAGTTGACAATGGATTAATCTTTTCACATATTTAGCTAATTATCATACTTTTTCTTTTTCTTTTCACATCAGACCAATGACTGAAAGAAAGAGACTTCTCGGGGAAAATATATAAGGATATTGATCTATCTGTGTCATTAAACTCTGGTGTATTTGTACTAATTATAGATAGAGATTCTCTTATCAGTAGTCGACAAGGTATATAGGGTGTCCGTAAAGTCTTTAGAGTTAGAAAATGTTCAATATTTTCTTTATTCTTTACCGAAATGAGCTAATTTTTTTTCTGAGTATAGTAAGCGGATAGAAGTGTCTATTCATCACAAACAGTTATTAACTGTTCGAACAGTTAATTTTTCGTGATTTAGTACATTTTAGAATGCTCTAAGTTTTCTCAGAAATGATTCTGGAATTCTTTTAACAAATGCATTTTGTAGAGCAAACATTTGTCTACAAAATTAGATGTTTTGCAGCTCTGAGAGAATCGTGATAACTGATTTGTAGCAATTCTCTCGAATGTCCCAACACCAGTTAATAACTGGTACTAATTCTATTACTTATAGCGTTTAAAAAATTGTTTGTTTTACGTTCATAAATGGCCTGTTTTGTGATGAATAGACACTTCTATCCGCTTACTATACTCGGAAAAAAAATCAGCTCATTTCGGTAAAGAATAAAGAAAATATTGAACATTTTCTAACTCTAAGGACTTTACGGACATCCTATATAACTTTAATTAATAGAATGGCCCGCTTGAACTCTATGTTTGTTTAGCGCTGATGTAGATTTAAATTCAGCTTGTGTTCTATTTGAATTATGTAATGAAAATGTAAGCTCTGTCTTCAATTTTTCTGTGAATTTTTACATACACAAATTTTCTTATTCTTATTAATATTTAGGAAAGGTAGATTAGAAGTTATTTCCATTAAAGCTTTAGAAACATCTTTTTTCATGCTCATTTAAACGTCTACTCGTTTGCCTTATACTTTTCCCAAATATAACTGCTATCACAATTATCACAGTTAATATTATAAACAATTTCTGAAATTTGGTTTAAATTTAATTTATTTTTATTCAGAAAATAGCTTTTTATTATGTTAGGGATCATAAAAATCACTCTTCAGAATTAGGATTATTTTTATTTACAATATTTTTTAGTTGTCTTGCATATGTATGGCTCGATTTCCCGACGTATGGTGATTCTATAAAATAGGCTGTTTTCTTAGCTTGTTTTGGTATTTGATTATTCATTTATAAATGAGGTATTCGATTTTTTTGAAGATAATAACAATTGTATGTACACAACAATTATTGATTTTTTTATTTAAGAAAACTGAAGCTTTCGATTCCGATCTGTAATCATCATCAGCTATAGTTTACAATAAAAAACCCGATACATCCAGTCGATCTTTCTCATTCTTATTTTTCGTTTTTTACTTTTTACTATTCACTCACTCATTTATTATTTTATCTGTGTACTAATATGACTAAAAATGCTATTTTTTTGGTTTCTCTTCAGATTCCATAGTAAATTTTACAGATGAATACAGTTCATTCAATTCTTTTAGTAAATTATCAGTATTTGCATTATCGGGCACTAATTTGAAAGTATCATCCACATAGCGTCCCCAGACCGACAGTTTTGAACCACGACTAATAAAATTAGAAATATGTTTTGTTTAGAAATTAGACATAAAAATTTCAGCAAAAATTTCAGCGAGAGGAGATCCCATAGATACTCTGTCGATTTGTTCGTAATATTTATTGTTAAACATAAAATGCGTACCACTTGTGGCATTTTATGATAAAGGTCCTGCCATTAACAAAAGTCAATAGTTTAAACTAGAGTCATACTTAGCAGTCAAATGCACACTAACATGAAAACGGATTTTCATCATTTTGAAGCCAAGATTTTGACACATCTTTATACAAAGTGAAGAATTGAAAATCCTTTTTGAAAGTAGAGTTTTCAAGAAACCTTTGAAAAAACCGGTTCATATCTCAAAAAGTTCACACAATAATGCTTTCGTTTTTTAAATAGATAGATGGCGCAGAGTGTTCTCTTCAAAAGTCGATTTGGTTGTCAGCGGTTCAAGTGTGATATCAGATTTTTCAGACGTCCCAAGATTAGTACCTGGTGGCTTGGAGTAATCTGGAAAGCGCATGGAACAGACGTAATTCATCATACTGAATCTGGCAGCAATGTTTATTTGATCTAATCTCGTTTATTGATGTAAGAGTAGAAAATCATGTTTGTTTCTGGAAAAAAATTCAAAACTTGGTGAAAACCCAATTTTGCAAATGTTAGAATTTTGCGGCTGTTTTTTCATCTAATATTAATAAACTTACAACTAGGTCAGAAAATATCAGAACGAGTTGAACAATCCAGGATATGGTTAATTTTGTTCATTAAACGTAATTATACGATCGAAAAATTGCCACGGCATATTATTATTCAACGGTTCTCTAGACACTTTTTCGAAAAACCATAGAGTTTTGTAAACTTTTTGTATATTCTTATGAATAGCATATCGAATAGCCCAGATACAGTATATTTTAGTGTTCAACTCATTCTGAAGTTTTTAGAAAGAGTTCTAAGTTTATCAGTATATTAGATGAAAACAGTTGCAAAATTCTAATATTCATAAAATTCGGTTTTCTCGCTTAACTTCAGTTTCTAGACTCACATCAACCATGCCCCAAATCGACTTGTTTCCGTAATGACCGTGGATACAGCATGATCTATTTTCTTAAGATTTTCATGTTCTAAATCAACGTCCTTGAAACTGTGGAAGAGAAATTTAAGGTTGAGAGACATACTAAAAAGAAATTTTTAATGTGAAGGTCTCTCAATAAGAGATACGTTTTCTGTAAATTTGGCTGACATGCGACTTGACGGATTAGGGTAGATTTATAACATCGGAGAAAAATAATAAAAAACTTGGCATTCATGTCACAGTGTCTTCTTTCGTTTCTTCTAATAAATAACGAGTGTCTAACAGACAAGATATAGCAGTATCGAACTTGATTATCTCTTGTCCTTTTATTTTTAATAAACTAAAAGCTAATGTTAATTAGTATAATAGACATAAATATCCATTATCGCTTGTAGAAGCAAGGTAATCATATTTCAGTGGCTATATCAAGCGTAGCTTCTATATCTGTGATTTCTTTAGCAAAATGGAAAAAGAACTTCTATTATTGATGAAATTTTGTAAATAAAAGAAGCCTTAAGCTGCCGATTCAGAAACAAAAAGGAAATTTACCATTAAGTACATTGACCTTTCTATAATTGATATGTATAAATTTCTTGTCTTTCCTGTTGAGCATCATTTTCATGCTGGAAATTAATAGGTCTTAAAAAACCTTCTTTTTTTTCTCAAAGAACTTATTTTGGGAAGTTTTTTATAAATGGTTAAAAACTGGTGTTAGGGCATACTGAAAATTTCTGCTGAATCTTATTATGACGAATCGCTAAGGGTTGTGAATGTCTCATTGTGTAGTCTAATGTTTGCTCTACAAATTTCAGCTGTCAAAAGAACTTTAAATGTGTTTTGAACAAGAATAAGATCATTTTAAAATATAGTAAATCACGCGAAAAAAACTGTTCGAACAGTCTTTTTTCACGATTTAATGACTTTTTGAATGATCACATTTCTGTCACAAATAGCTTCGAAACTTTTCTAAGATTTCGACATTATAAACCAAACATTTTTTTACAAAATGGGACATTTCACAACTCTTAGCAATTCTTCATAATCAGATTATAGCAGTTTTTCAGTATGCCCTAACACCACTTTTAACTGGTGCATACCTACTACTGTCTGTCCAAAGCTAAGATGCGGATGGCCATTTTTTGAATATCTTGGCAATGATAAGAGCTACAGATCTGCGGTGTTCACCATTTGAAAGAGGAAAGTTGGAAGCATCTTTTTACCAGAAAACCAAATCAGAAAAACTTCTTTTGTTGAAATAAGTTGTTTAGGAGATCTTTAGAAAAACACGCCATAGGTCAGAAGTTGAAGTACAAATCGATTGATTTTTTTCGATGGAAAGATAGCCCAGACTGTCTTCTTCAAAATGGAAACCTGGCGACCTCTTCATTTTCCATCGTTTACGCATGGCATCGGATTTCCTAGGAGGTCCAGGATCAGTTTTCGATGAAATTTGAGAAGCTCAAAAATGGATGGAAGTATAGATTATTGACAACGCTGAGTCTTGTTGGCAGTATTTATTTTTAGAACAAAGCCTAAAAAACTTGTGAAAATCTATACTAGGCGAAATATCCCACTTTCAGCTATTTTCACGGAAAATCAAAAAACGTATAACTCAGTCAGAATCAATGTAAACTATTTCAGAATATCAGCATATACGTCATTTTATCTTCTTAATCTGATTACGTGCTTATAATCGATCAGAAATATTCTCCAAGTTTTAAAGGTTTGGGAGAAACCTTTCATAAATCGATCTGCTTTTCCTTGATTCTCGAAACTTTTCTGAATTACAGTTTTTCTAAATTGATTTTCTGATGCAAAGATGCTTCCAAGTTTTCTCTTTCGAATGTTGAACATCGCAGGTCTATAGCTCTTATTATTACTGAGATATTCAAAAAAATGGCCACGCGCATCTTATTTTTGGATAGACAGTAATATCCCACATGATGACATTTTACATCATACAGATACGTCGAAATGTCTAACATTCCTATAATTATTTTATACAACAGTTCTTTTATATCGACTATACATTCCGTTTTTTTGACAAGTAGTTATTCAACTTTTTATTTCTTCCGCCAAAATATTACGTCTTGAAGAGCTTCATATTTTTCTCTCCCTAAATGAGTTAAGACTTCGAACATATTTTTCTCCCACTGTGTAATGACGGCATCCCTCTTGGGCATAATTTCCTTCTATTTATAAAGTACATTGTCTCTGTCTATATATAAGAATCTGAATATAAGAATTCCTGTATAGAGTTTTGCAAAGGCGTTTAATAGTAAAAATTTGCTTCAAATCTCACAGAAATGTCATAAATATGCTCGTATTTATCCATGACAGTTAAAATATGTGTAAACCATCTGATGATGTGCGTTGATTTGATATATTAGACAATTTTTTTTGAAAAAAATGTGATGATTGATATGTAAATGTGTATTGCATTAAACAGACAAATTTTTTCTGTCTTCACATACTATCCAATTTTAACATCAGTAATATAGTTAATTAGATGTCGAAAAAACGTAAAGACCCACTGTTACCCAAAGCTCTTGACTTCCACTCGATTAGGAGTGAAGGTTTGTATGAAGGTTCCCAACATGTGGAAGAGTTGAGCGAAATGAATGAGTTAAAATGACAGAGCATTTCCCCCTGATTATGCATTCTATTCATTGTCTACTCATTAAATCTTTCATAACGCTGTTTCCTTCCTCTCTGTATATCTATGTCTGTTTTAACGCTTAATGACCAAATTCGTGTGTATGTCAAAGGAATGTATCTTCTGTTGTTCTATTCGCCAACTATTTCCATTAATTAAGCACAGACGTAAGTTGTCTGTCTTCTGTTCCGTTTAAATGCTAAAAAATTTATTTTTTTTTTACACCGGAAAATGAACAAACAAGAAAACGAATATATACACAACATCTAAGATAGATAATGCACATTAAATATGGACGGAAATCTACTAATACAGCGACAGAATCTTTCTCTCGATTATGTGAATGATTGTGTACATGTATATTGTTGTTGTTGTTGTTTAAAGCTGCAACTTGCTGGATCATTTCCAATACAATATCTTGAATTATATCGCTGATGTGATATTTCTGTAATTATGATTGTTCGTGGTTTACAACCATTTCTCAATAAGTAAAGTCTATTTTTAAATTCTTCACGATATATTCTTGATAGTAAACAATTTGTGTAAAATCTTGTTGCCGATATTAGATACCAGCTAAGATAAATCAGAATGATAACCAATTTTGATATGGGATATTCGTTAACAATTGTTGAATATTTTTCTAATAAATAGGCTATTTCTGTGATTATATGAACTGAGACGAATGGTGCCACATTAATTGTAATTAATATAACCATTTGATTATCTAATCGACTTCGTCTTCGTCTTGAATGTGAGTGTATTTGTGATAATCTATGTGAATTATGGTAATATAACGTCGATGTGGAAGTTGAAACACCCGTCTCTGTACTGTTTTGACTTGAGACAACAACAGGTACCGGTGATACTGGTAAAAGATTTGAAGCAATTGACGATGTTTTAGAGGCTCGTGGTTCTGTTGATTGTTGTCGGAATCGTTTTTTCAAATTTAATGTTATTAGACATGTGCGAGTAATAGAAACGAGTATAAGTGCAATGGGTATTGTCATATAGAAAATAATGTAGACAACATGAATGAATATTTCACAAATAATATTTGATTGCATACAATGTGCATCAAAACATAACAAAGTATAGAGAATATTTTGAATTAATGATAGAATCAAGATGATCAAACAAAGATACGTAAACTTTTGTCGTGTACATAACTTTTGACTTTTAGTAGGCCATTCAACTTTGATCCAACGATCCAAAGCAATAAAAACAAATATCCACGAAAAACCAAAATATATTTCATAATTACATCTAAACAGACATGAAATCGGAATATTTTATAATGAAGCTATTTTTGAGTAAAATTAGATCTTTAAATGCATTATTTTGAAAAAAATGAAAATAGGTCTCCGTGCGACATGTAAGCATAAAATATCTCAAATGGTTTTATGAGGATTTGTTTAAACTTTTTATTCGAGAACATGCAATATATTCAGTTACAGACGTGAATCTAACGAGTTTTTGAGACGATTCATCCTGTATTATTCGATTTTCTAACAAGACACTTAGAAATTGAAGCATAGATATCCAATTTCACTGCGAATGAAAATTGTTAAACAATTTCATGTATAATTCTGTAGTGTAAAATTGTTGAAATTTTTCTCTTTTTTGTTGAAAAATCTTTCATGGTTTTTTAGATTTATCCTTGAGACAATGAAACATCTTCAAAAATAGTCCGTTATTAATGCTTTCTTTGACACTTCAAAAATAGAACTCTATTACTTTCATGCATTATCAGCTGAGAACTTTATTACAAAAAAGCGAATTACGTGTTGAACACTTTTTTTCTATGAGACTGATTTAGAATTATTTCTTGACAAAATTTTCGAGCGTACTTCCGTTTTTCTTTTGTTATTTGATAAATGGTGAGCATCTTAAACTCATAGTGAAAGTATCAATGATAATGATAAGACCTAGTTCCTTGTCTCTTATGAATGTATGAAGTCGAGTGATCTCTTTCTATGACATAAAATACCGTTTCTTTTGTTATTATTGTAGAAAAAGTATCTCTCTTACCTAAGCAAGCGATCTGACATTCATAATATGTGAGAACACGCTACTTTTTCTAGAGATTTCGAGGTTTTTTTAATCAAAATTAAATCAAATTAAAAAGTGAGAGAAAATTTTTAATACTGATAGATCTTTGAAAAATAGTAAATGGACATTTAACATTTCAATAAGAGAGTTCAAATTTCAATAGAGAGTTGATCTACGAACTAGAATCTAATAAGTGTACTGATTTAATGTATGATTGTAAAAAGTATGGTACTTACATTGTTATAAAACGACATAAATGTACAGATAATTCAAATATATTAATTTGATAAATAACATCAACAAAATACTGTAAACTCGCAATTAAGTTGAATATATCAACAAATGCCATAATAAGAAAAAGAAATCCTGTTGAATGTGTACGTAATTTTCTACTAGAAAATGTAATAATAGATAAAAGACATCCGGTATAACCCAGTATATACAACAGAATACAAACAATAGCAATTAATAATCGCAGACCAGGTATATTGACTGTTAATAATAATGTTGTTGTTGTATTATTACCAAAATTCATTGTTTTACAAAAAAAAATTGCTATTTACCGTTGTACGTAGTCAAATCTAAACAAAGAGGCTAAATGGTGAAATATGAGATTGTATTACATATATATATATTATTGTTAATTTAATACACATCTATTACTGTTTGGTCTTTCCTGTTTTGACCCCCCCCCTCCTTCTCTCTCTCTTTCTCGCTCTCTTTTTCGTTTTTTCTCTTGTCAAAAACCGGATGTTATGATGTATAGATAGATAGCAAACATAAATTTTTCCTCTTCTCTTTGTCTTCCTTCTTTTGTTTTTTTTATTTCTGTTTGATCTATTTTTTTTTTGAACCTGCAAATTGTGGTAGATAAAAATTTGAAAATATGAAGCCCTATTATTCTGTTTTTTCTTCTTCTTTAGATGTTGTTTTTTTCTCACACAAAACGATATATTTTAAGAATCTATTTCTAAGTTTAAGTTTTAATCGTGAAATTGTTGTCATACATATGCAGACAGAGTTTTAGAAAAAGGGCACATTGTATCATAATGTTAATTGATTTTTTTTCATTTAATACTAAAATAAATTATTAGATTTATGTTTTTAGAAATAAAGAAAAACATTTATATATATATATTTACGTCTTGTTGCTTTCCTTTAACAACTAAAAATATATGGAAAAATCTTTGTTTTATCATTAATGCTTTTTTTAACGATCGTTTAAAATAAGACATGCTATTTTATATTTCATTTTTTATTTTATACTACCGGAAAACAAAATAATAAGTTTTTTTAAATTAACAAAGTATTAAATAATACTCAGACTTTATTTTACCTACTTGCCATTTTAAAATATTAAATAATTAACACTATCCTTTTTACACATAATGTGAATGTATAATAAACTATTTAGAAGAAAAAATATTCTAATCTCAATTAAAATCAAAAAAAAAAAATATATTA
Organism: Didymodactylos carnosus; assembly: GCA_905250885.1. Lineage (NCBI taxonomy): Eukaryota > Metazoa > Rotifera > Eurotatoria > Philodinida > Philodinidae > Didymodactylos > Didymodactylos carnosus. Next base: position 7,893 of record CAJNOQ010002010.1, on the reverse strand, counting down.
TCTCCCTCTAAAAATTTAGCATACGTACCTAACTTACAAATTCTTTGTGATTAATGACAAAAGCACTATCGATGACTAACAAATTTATCTAACAAACAATTTGTTCTGATACTTTTTGTCAATGTACTAATCGTATTAAAGACAATTCGACTTTTTCATAGAAATTTTCATATCAATCATATACCGCTTTTTCGTTACAAACACTCCAGTCAAGAAGTTTTTCAACTTGAAATCCTCTCCAAGTGAGTGTCTTTTCCTCTAGTTTATTGTTTTACTTTTTTATCGATTTTTTCACTGAAAATTTGGTATAAGACGAATTGTTTGTCTATCAAGAAGTTGAACTTCAAATCTCTGTAGTTTTTTCTTATATTTTAATAGTATTTAAACATAACTGGCAATAACTGGTATCCAACACCAAATGTGCCTCTTTTCTCTGTGCTTGTTGTATTTGTAGTGAGCTTGTGTTCGATATAGATCGTATATTACTACGTCCAACACTGACTGCTGTAAATTCTGATATCAAACCTAAAGGTCCTTGGTTTCTCTTCAAGACAAATAGTCCTAGTTTCGACATTATTTTGAAGACTTGCATTCAAATTGTTCTTGATAAAGTATTCGTTTTGTAAAGTTCGTTTTTTCTAACTTTTCATCGCTTGTCGAGTAATTTGTTTTTCTTTTGTTGCATGTTGAACGCCGCCTACAGATTTTTGTTAATAGAAAAAATGAACCACCTATTTAATTGATCTTTATTCAATTTGAACTAAATACTAATATTAATTATTCATAAAAATAATACTCAGAACAATATTTTGCTAACTGATTTTTCATCACTGCACTCTTTGTTCCACAGATGACTATAATCGATTTTATAAAACTAAGACATCTGTTATACTGATTATTGAACACAAGTACACTAAATTTTACTCATTCATTTAAAAAATGTTAATTTTCGCTGATCATCACTGTACAATCTGCTTCATCAATACGCGCACAGTACTTACAGGATTCTCTAAATTTGTGAGATGATTATGTGGTACGCAGTTTTATTGTACGTCCTCCTCACATGCATGCAGATATAGTTTGTTCTTAATACAACGTTTTCTAATTAAACTAAACGAAAAAATTGTTGTTATAATAGTCACTGTTTTCCATATGAAAAAACTAGAATCTTTTTTATAGAAAAATTTTCATAAGTGGATTAATTTTATGCAATAACTTTGTCATGTAAAATATATTAAATCTTTTATTTGTAAATTTGATTTGAAATTATAAATTAGCATTCATTATGCATTATCTGTATGATTTGATAAAGGCAATCATTTCCTCTCAAACCAAAATATTATTATTTTGTCTATTCTCTATTTAGAAAACGTTGGTAAAATAAATGCACAATATAAAAACGGATAAATTGTCATTCTTTACACCTGACACGTCCGAAAAGTTCTCAATTGATGTTAGATATTAAACTAGGTCGAAGAACGGACGGATAAATGACAATTATCGTAAGTTTTTTTCTAACAAAAGAAAAAAGAAAAAAAATCGATTTCAACACAAAGAATCACTTCTTTAACTACTCTCAATTACAACTTCAACGATAAATGAAAAGAAAAAAATATTAGAATATATGTGTGTACATAACAGTTAATGCAATTGTAATCACCTTTTGTTATTGTAATTTTCAGATTGCGCAGTTAGGAAAGCGAAAAAAATCTATTATATGAAGTAGTGTTCATATATAAGTTTCTAGTTGATGCATAAAAGAGACGAGGTCTTTCCATCTTTTATTTAATATTTATGTAGGTAAGTGTGTTTCGTGATCGTCCATTTCCTTTTTATTTTATTCGTGACTACTGTTAGTTAATCAATATAAAAAATTAAATTAAAATACAGAAACTATCGTCATCACCACTATTAAACTGTTTTCCATTGACGTAGGTATACGCTAATTTTAGATGTAGTCGATTCTGCAAATATTCATTCACACATACAAACTTATAGCAGTAAAATGTGTTTATTATGACATGTCAACACCGAAAATAAATCTTGTTGAAATAACGTTAACGAAACAACAAAATTACTGTCAATAGCATTACTATCAAGAACAAAAACTTTTGTTCTTTCTATAACTAAGTTATTGATAACAAGTGCAAATGTGATGGTTCGACTAGACGGAGGCTCAATTAAATTCCTAACTCTCGGACGACTTTGCCACGACCTAGCAAGAACTTGATCATCGAAACTTTTATAGGATAGGATGTAGGGCAAAATTAGTCTTCCTGTAAATGTCTTATCCCATTTTATCTCATTTTTGTATTCCGTTTTATGTAATGACAACTGCTCTCTTTATAACGTACAATGCATACACATATCTCTATTCACTGTTTCACTCATTCAGAAATTTTTAGAAACATTTTAAAATATAATGATTTGTTTTATTTGGGTGACTGAAAGTTTGTCTCGATCCAAATTGGCTAAACTAAAAATCTTGGTAAAGATATTTCTTATCGCAAACAACAATGTCTACATTGGCCAAGATGCATGTTCGAACTGAGAAAGCTAGCACAACTTCCAGATTTTCTTTGTATTTTATACATAGATAGACTGTTTCAGTAAAATCAGTTGATTTTTAGGATATTTGTTCAATACAGAATACTATTCAAAGATGAACGTTTCCAAAGTCAGAGAATTAGAAGAACTAAAGATGAAGTAGAATCTAACTTTTGAACAAAATGTTTCAAAACAACAAAAAATTATTATACACTTTATCCGAACGTTCAAACGAGACAAATGCAATCGAAAAAACTGTGATATTTACATATAGCGCAAAATGATCAATTTTATCATATAATGCCATCAATTTTAGAATCAACAGCATTAAAATGAGTCAAATTCTAGCTTAACTTTCTTATATCATATTTATATCTTATCGACCATTTCAAGGACACTTTGAATTTCTCAAACTGCTTTTCGCCACAAAAATGACTAGAACAAAATTTTTCATGAATTCTCAGAAAAAATGATTTTTAGGTGTTTTTTTTTTTCCATTTTTGTTAGTATGAAAGTATGTGACAACATTATTTCCAACGCTTGATCTCAAACAAAAACATCGATGTAATTAACTTTTCCTTTTCACTGAATATTGCAAAAAAAAAAAATATGTCTCAAAATGTAAATAATACTATATATTTCAGTTTTATAAGACTATTGCGAATTAAAGGCTAACTGTAATAGTCTCTATAAAGTTAAAATGATGGAAAAGGTAAATTATGACGAAATTAGAATATGATTTTTTGAATTAAAATTGGATTTGAAGAGTTTATTCTTCTCCCAGTATACGTATTAGATGTACGTTCAAAGTTGTTGAAATCGAAAGATGAATTTGGATTTCTAGAAATCGGCAGAGTGACATTTATTTCGAAATGAAGCTCTTATATATTGCGCAATAAATGATACTTTTAGCACGGTGACTCCTTAGCTTTTATTAGAAGAAGAATTATCTTACCATCTATTGTCAAGCTAAGTTACTTTAATAATATAGCATCCTCGAAATTCAATCACTATTATATTTCTATCTTATATGTAAGTATATGTGTTCAATAGTCTTTGAATAATTTATGTCTGTTAATGAACGTTATTCTTCATTTTAAAAAGTAGAAGAAAAAAGTAATGTGCCGTGTAACAAAAGAAAAGCATCGAGAAAAATAACTCAAACCAAACGATGCCCGATTAGTAGAAGGCTTTCTATTTTTTTTTTAAACTAACGGTTTTTAAATAATAAAAAGAGAATATACGAATCAAGGACTATTACCTTCATTTTTCTTTTTTTTACCATGAAGTTATATTATTATAAGACATACAAAATAAATCATTAATAGCAGATATAAATAAACATACGATCATCGCATGTCAAATTTTTAAAGAAACACTAATAAAGAAATCTGACGTTCTTGCCCAGAAGATTTTACTGGATAAGTAAAAATAGTACAATCGTATTTAAATGTAGACGATTTTGAAAATTTATTTTTTGGCAAAAATTGCAAGTATAATTGATGGTAGTAATCCAATATTATATTTATTTCAAAAGTCTATTAGATTAACATTATTTTCAGTACATTTTGCATGACACACAGTTTCGACCGGAAATTTTTTTGTTAGAAAAAATGTGCTAATAAATTAGATTACCATATTCATTCGTATTAAAACTCGTTTTTTTTTCCAAAATTTGTCTTTAAGCTTTAAGAAGTGGAGTGGTGGAGTCTCGCATGTCGTGCTCTCAGTTTTAATTAAGTTAACTACAATGTCTCTCTACTCTTCCTACATCGAATCATCAAGACTCTAGAGTAGTACTACTACTTGACATTGGTATTTATACAATAAGTGTCAATAGTGTCATTACTATTAATAAAAGTCAAGCAGAAGTGATTTATATAGCGTTTTTACTTGGTATTTTAAGCAGAACTATCTAACCTGTTGTAGTGAGTTTGATGAACGATGTGAATGGTCCCAAACAAATATTATATCCAAGTGCCGTATTAGACGTACATTAAATTCTAATTCTGTATCAATGAATCTATACATCATGTTGATAGTAAGACAAAAGACTCAAAAATATTAACTGTTTAAGGTTTTATTATTAACTAAGAACGAAAAATTAGTATCATTAGATCGCTTTTGATAACTTTTGTCGTCTGCCTACTATCTATGTATATATTTCACGAAGGCGAACAAGATAAATACATTTTCTTCTTTTGAGTTAGTTTGCCTCAAGCTTCAAAATATCCCGAATGGAAAAGATGACAACATTATTTATATTTCTATAGTTAGAGTCTATATATTTATGATCTATTTAGATTAGGCAGAAAGAGTAAAAGATGAAGAAAACGAAACGCTAGACTTAATATGGCATTCATTTGTAAGTTGGTAGAAATAGTGAATGCGAAGATGTGCAAACTAACCTGAAGGTTATATCCAAGTTACCTACGAAAAGTTATACTTCTTGTCATGGATAAAAGTTTTGTGAGACCACTTTCGTTTATAGCGAAGTGTAGAGAAATTGAAATATATACCCATATCCATTGTTTTTAGTGTTAACTCAACTTACCGTTTGTCTTCTCATTACTTAACGCACAGACGGATATTGCCCTGTGCTATTCTTTCTAATCAGTTAATGCCTAAGTAATAAAAATCTCTTAAAATTAGTTGTAGGAACAAGTAACAATGTGTTGCACAGCGTGACAAATCTTTTTAAAAAGAAGTATTCATTTGAAAATCGATAGCTGACTGGCTGATAATCTATTAGAAAATGACTATAATCTCATATGATAGATATAATAAAATGTAGTACATTTATACAGAAACGATAGATTATTGCCATGTTGTTACTCTATACTCCTTCCACGAACAGATGAATATGCTGAATAGTAATCTTTTCTAGTTCGATAATAGAGGATATCTCTATTCTATTGATGACGTGGCAAAGTTATTAAGTTTTTCTAAAATGTACACCTCATGTATTTTGGATCAAAATAGCAAAATTACTTATTAAGTATTTGGTCAGGAATGAAATGTCAGATTTTATTTAGAGTGCTTGTGCAAAACTGCATGGATAAGATTTTTCTGGATAATTGCGATTTTATTATATATATATATTATTAAATGGCTTGTTTTTTGCTGGTGATAAAATAAAGAGGAGAAACTTTTTATTTTTATATCATAACACAAATAATAGATTAAATGGTGCTGACGTGTTCTCAGCTGATATATACTATTAATAAACAACTTTTTATTCAATTTTTTCAAATGTCCAACCGATGAGGTTTTTTTGGCACAGATAAACACTACTATCGTTTTTCCAAAAATTATCCTTAAAGTTGAAATAACACATGATTTTGATGCACCGCTAAAATATTTGAACTTTTACACTGTCAGACATTAGACAATTCAGTTTACACACCTCCGTTCTAGATGTACATGGATGTTGAAAATGCCATTGTTCTTTCTCTATCTCTCTCTCTCTCATCATTTAATGTTGTCTAAGTATAATCAAATCTCTACTCAGTAAAAAATGTAATGTTATTGCCAGTCAACAAAAAACAACCCTGGAGTCTTTGATAGATAACAAATAATAGTATACTAAAAATAGCATAGTCCTGATACAAACAAAAATATAAAGAGAGACAATTATTTTATTTTGACATTTACACGCTGCTAATAGTATATGGGCTATTAATTATAATCAAAAATGACATTCATTTATTTTTGAGAAAATATGACGATCCATGCAAAGTAACATACTGCATAAGAAATTTAAAAAGTCTACTCGTGCCTAGAAATAACCAAAATGATAAAACATTACGTTTAAACTTCATCACCTGTAATGGCTGAAACCAGAATGATTTCTGGTTTCTCTTCAACGTCAAATGTTTCTGATTTTATTAAGTCTGTGATAACCAGTCTCAAAATCCCTAGATGACCATTTTTCCCACATCTCTAGAGAACGCACTTGATGCAAGTACTTGATTACTTGCCAAGTACTTGTCAATGATCGAAATACTTGCCTTATTGTTAAGAAGTACTTTCTGGAAGTAGTTGGCAAGTAAGGACAAGTACTCACAAGTAAATTTACTTCTTGGAAAAAGGACAAGTACCGGCTTCATTACACAGACGAAGTACTTGGTCCAAGTACTTGGGTACAAGTACGTTCTCTAGGGATGTTACCGTAATGGGTTTTTCTAGGAAAAATTTACATGTTCTCTGTCCATAAATTTTAGTTTTATCTATATCATTCAGTTATAATAGATAATACAAGAAAGTTATTTTTCTACTGTAGTCGCTCCTATTCATTCACCGAAAATACAATATATTTTGAAAAGTGATCTATCTTGTATGTTTGATGCCTTTTGCGTCGTTAAACACATTCCTCTTTTATTTTGCGAAAATTGACAGTATCGTTAAAGATTCTATCGCGCGAATTGATAAATCGAATGAAGGTAGGAGACTGACAAGATACATTAATTACTTTGATCTCGAACATCAGACGATATTTTACATGCAAGCACTGAATCAACTTTAGGATATCTCTAAGAATTCCGAATCAATTCTTTTCTAACGGTAACGAGAGCACCATCCAAGAACCATCTTTCTCCTAACTATTCACACCAGTGTTAAGAGAGTTTAGAAAATTGAGCACAGTTATATCTCATATACAGTTAACCTAAAACGTAAAGGTTAACAGTACAGTTTCGTAAAAGAAAGTGTACTGCACGAAACCGTTTAAGCGCATAAATTCTATCAGTTTTTTCTGAACAAGTGGACCATTTCAGCAGCTTAGGCGTGCTTTCATAGTATATGGGGGCGAAAACTGAGCCCAAAAAAATACCTGAAACTTCTGTAATTTTTGATTTTTCGCATTCAGTCCCGTCATGAGGACAGTACTTGTGGATTTGTTTAAGTAAATTTACTTGTCCAATACTTGTCCAAGCACTTTCCAGGACAATGAAAACGAGATAAAAAATGGCTCGTTTATGGCCTATTAATTGCCAATTAACTGGCCATTTTTTGATCATTAATGGTCATTTTTACATCATTTTTATCCAATACAAAATTAATTCTAAGATTTTTGATAAATATATAAGAATCTTATCAGAAACGTCTAACTCTCTTACCAGTGTCTTATAAGATTCTTATCGGAATCTTAATCTTATGAGTTCCTTATATAAGATTGTTTAAGATTTCCCATCGACAGTCGTAAGCGACTTGTAAGAATAGAAGCAACTTAATCATAACAGAAATCACCAGAACCAACTCATAAGTTGTCTTCTAATAAATAAGAATAACATAAGAATTTTTGGTAGTTCTTATGAATTTCTTCCGAACCTTTTATGAAAATCTTAT
>CAJNOQ010002009.1:0-26944 GCA_905250885.1 Didymodactylos carnosus | reverse complement strand
AAAGCCTGTAAAAAGTTATATCAGCCTGTTGCAGAAGTTGCAATCCGTACATCAAGCTAATATGGAGAAATTAAGTTCTTGTGGCAAAACCTTATGCTGGACAAAACATATGAATATGCGGGATTGTAGAGCAACGCGAGTTCTACGCAGTGTGACCCTGACAAAGATTTCATTTAATTACGACAAGCTCAACAATCTTTACGCACTGTTACTTAGAGCATAAAAAAGTAACGAGATTTGCAGGTAAAACCCCACAGCGTAGAGGTAATTAAGTTTTTGATTTGAAGGTTCTTTCATCCTGCTTTTTGTTTATAATGTAAATTGTTTTTCGGCTGAATTAACCAAAATAAAAAGTTCTCTTTTTTGTTGAGGTTTGTGAGTCGTAAAACGGAGAAAGACTGAATACAAAGTTAAACAGCCGTTTACAAAAGATTGAAACTCTTTATAAATATAAACCTGACAGACCCATACGAAATCATAAAGAAGATGCTCACTACTGTAACAGACAACCCTACAGGGTTACATTTTTCAGTATTGTGTTCTCAACAAAAAAAAGAACTTTTTATTTTGGTTAATTCAGACGAAAAACAATTTACATTATAAACAAAAACAGGATGAAAGAACCTTCAAATCAACACGAACTATTTCCAAAGATACCACCAACAAAAAAAAGAACAGTATTGTACAACATGCAGTTTCTCGCCGAGGTTCACGGAACGCAAAAGGAATCAAACTACATACGGTATCCGCTTAAATGCATTTCACTGTAAGCTACGGAATTATTGGAACCGCGTTGTGAAGTTATCAAAATACGGTAGCTTAAGAATAAAGCAGCATTTATGACATTTTGTACTGGATAATATGTAAACGCAATTGAACTTGTGGTTGGTACACCGGTTGTACCATTGTATATTAATGTTCAACTTGAACCTTGTGTCAATGAGGCACTGTTCGTATCTAACGTAAAAGTCTTGCTCCCACGAAACCTATGCTATAAGTTGCGCTGGAAATTTCTCGACTTTAGCTTCCTTCGCTTCACAGAAAATCAGTTTTTATTTATTCCTGTTGACTTTACCCGACCGGTGTTTCAAAAAAATGTGTAAACAATGTTACTCAAAAGCGAAAACTGAGTTTGCAATTGACAAATCGTCCCTGTCACGGCCGTAGACGAGTTACGACTCTGAAAGCAGATCGTTAATTAGTACGCTTGTGTAAGAAGGATCGTCAAAAAGCTAGCCGTGCCTATCAAAAAAATTGTTATATTCAATTTCGTACTTGAGATCAAATGAATAGAGATAAGCGGATTTGATATTCTCTCGACCGAAGGACTAGCCTCATACAAAATTAATGTCAGACTGTGACCATACATCTCAGACGACAAGATTAGCATCTACTCTGTAGTCATCATAAGTTTTTGAATCCTAGTTAAATATATTTCCCATAGAATGAAACTTGCAGCAGTTTCTTACAAAGTTACGATAAGTTAACATAAACTTACTTGTTATTGTAGGTATGGTGGCAGTGGTTGTAGTTGTCGTCGTAGTAGTTGTGGGCGTTATCGAGGTGGTGCTGGTTGTTGTTGTAGTTGTTGTAACTAAAAGTAATTGAATAAGAGTCATAGGTGCTTTTTCCAAAGAACCAGTACTTATTTACTTTTTGTAATATTTATTTATTCATGAGTACTAAGTAATATAAATAGCTCTCTTTCGTTAGTACGATAAGCTGAAATGAACGACATTGGGCTGACAAAACGCTTAGTGCTTAGAAAATAAGCTCTGAACTTGTTTCTTTCTTTCTTACTTCTGCATTAGAAAACGGGGCACCTTTTACACGATGAAAAGAATAACAAGAAATTGTACATCGGTACTTAAAATCAAATGAATATGGAGTTAAACCAAATTATTAAATTTGTGGCATCGGCATATTCATTTATTTTTATGCACAGATTTCCAATTTAGGCTAAAGAATTTTCTACAATATTATGTCGTGTCGTGTTGTTTATGATGCAGTTTTTCGCATATTATTCCTTTCCAGCATGTTAACAAAACTGTGCAGCCCGTGCATGTAGCATTCTTACTATGTTATTTTATCTCATAAACAGTATAGGTAAATAAAGAAACTAGATTGCAGATTCAAAGAAAATTGATTCAAATATTGAATAAACAATCAGAAAATGATAATAACACATCGACAGTGAAACTAATTCTATGTTAGAGAATAGTTCAATGCTTTTGAAAATAAGGTGTGGAGATTAATAACAACAATAATACGAAATTGGTATTAAATCTAAAAGTAAGCAAATATTGAATTAGATTTACAGTCTTGGAAAGAGGGAAGTAGAATAGACTAACAAAGAGGATAATTCCCTGCCAAACGGTATTAAGTAGTAAGGTACTTATCACAGGGTGATCCAAAAAAACCTACCCCCTATGTATTTATTGACTTTCTTGTGTACAAATATAATTGGACTTTTTATCATTAGTTTATTCAAATAGAACAAAGATTTCTGGACAAAATAAGACGTCTCCGAGTTCTCTAAGAACTTTTTTCATGAAACAGCATTGAATTTACGGAAGGTCCCAAGAGCATATTTTTCTTGTTTGCCCATTAATTGTCCCGATTTTGGTGGTATGGGACCTTCCGTAAATTGAATGCTGCTTCATGAGAAAAGCGCTTCAAGAGACGTCTCATTTTGTCCAGAAATCGTTGCTCTATTCGAATAAACTAATGATAAAAAGTTCAATTATGTTTGTACACAAGAAAGTCAATAAATACACAGGAGGTAAGTTTTTTTGGATCACCCTGTAAGTGGTAGTTAAGATTCTTCTGCGTATATATGTAAGGAAACTTAGCGCGGATTAGAGTATTTCTTGCTAATATTTACTCTCAGACTTGTATTGAATTTCGAATGAATTGTGTTAGATGCAGAATTGAATTCTTTGTCGATTGGTACTATTTTCGATGGGGGTCATCGAGTAAAAACTCGAAGTTTGGGTCTGAAACACTACGCTTTTGGTCTTTTCTACCAGTTATCCGCCGCGCACAATGCTTTGTGCTGTAGTCGTCCTTTTGAGTGCATTGTATTACAGTCTGACAAGAATAATTTATATGGCTTTATCATACAAGAATAAAATACCTACAATCATAACTTGGGTCATTTTGGAAAATTCACGTCACGAAAAATCATGTACATGCATACGGAGTATATTGAGATATGATGCAAAGTGTAGTCAAATATTACAATATGTGTAGCGTTATTAAAAGCAGTTGATCAGTTGGCATGCAAGTGGAAAGCAATAATGCGCAAAAGGATAAAGCATAAGAAGATGAACATTAGAAGCGTGTGCATGGAAAGGAAAATCGATAGTTAATATTAAATACTATAAAAAGATAACTTGTTGTTACCACACGTTGAAGGATGAAACAGGCAATGTTCAAATGTTTCTTACTCACTAACTATGCTTAAAGCTGTAGAACATAAAGAGCCAACTCAACCTCTAGGAGACCATCATACAAAAAGCAGCGTTGAGAATGGGCATCATTGAACCGACAGTAAGTACTGTTACTCGTTTTGATGATGGCGGCGAAGTGACTATCAGTATTATTGAAACTAGCAGAAAGACGGGATCTAAACATAACACAGGGCGAAATTATTTTAGAGGACAATTGGCAAGAGTTACTCATGTTGGCCAATATACAAAGGATCCGGCAATTCTGTGATAAGAGAATGGTTAGTCCCGACGCTGACAACGCCGAATGCTGCTGTAGGCTGGAATCTTGTTACCTCTGTTGTTCGCGATGCTTGACATATATTGTGTGTTCTAAAGTTCAAAAGTATACGCAAAAGGAAATAGATAAAAGGATCTCTTACTCTAAGCGACAACATTGATTGCTGCATCGGTGACCGGAAACCGATCGTCAACTATGTATTGTGCTGGATAATCCAGAGGTTCAACTGGACCAAGACTTTCACCGCACAGAGCTGCACGATCAATGACGAATGCTGGTATGAAGTTTAGGTATTGCCCTATAACTTTCCTGTACAATGTCAAAGATTTAATAAATTAGATTGAACTATCAAGTACATTTCAGAAACGGATAGACTTTACCGGTAGTAAAAGATAGTCTGTGAAAAAATGAAATGATAAGATAGTAACTTTCGTTGAGAAGACGATCTGATTTTTTAAGAAACTATTGTTCTAGCAGAGAAGACTTCAGTTTTAAATAAACTCACCTTGGTGGGATGTCTACACTTGTACTCTCACGTATAGATTTTGGACAGGCACTACAGTAGCACTTGGATTTGATCGGAAAAGCTTGTATCGGTTGAATAAATCGAAAGACAATTTCATTCAAAGTGTTTTCAATGTCGTATTGATCATTTTTAATTTTCACTTTAAGAAGATTGTTTTGTGTAAGCCAATAGAGACGAGCAGTAGTCCATCCATCACTTTCGACATGTTGGAACTTACGACGAAGAAGAATAAAAGCTTCAAGGGTATCGGTTTCGAAAAGATCACGAAAGTGGTCAGTATCAGCTTTGTAGACATGATGTAGAACGAATAGACCTGTGTCGAGTGGGCAGGTGTGAAATACGGAGAAGCATTCACTGACATATATTGCATCTTTTATTCCATATCGTGACCATGTGAGGTTGAGATTGCCAATTTTTGTCGTAACATCGTCTCTTGCGAGTCCAAAGTTTTGTTTGTCGATTGAATTTGGTGATGAAAACTTGACTGTTTTCTGTCGGGATGTTTTTGGCTTCGATATAGATCGGCTGCTGTCCGATACAAAATGTGGACGCTTTGGAGAAAACGGTCGAGATAAGCTAGTACTATTAATAAAAAAGACAGAGTCGTGAGCGTATCTTGAATTTGGTACATGTCGTCGAGCACTTCAGCGTTCAGCTCGTTGCTTGTTATTATCCTTCAGATCACTGGTACTCGCAGAAGTTAATAATGTTGATAAAATATTTTCACACGAATCTGAAGGTATAACTGGCAATAGATTGAGACTGGTTGATGAAGAAGACGATGAAATAACTTTCGAATTACAAACACTCTGATCTTTTTTCACCAGCTTATTCGATGACATTACGGAAAATCCAGACGAGGTGTCTGTAATAGAATTAAGAGAATTACTTGATGCGTCTGACTGAACATCACTACAAGGTATTAAACATTGACATTAAACTTTTCATCATGAATAACAAAATTTTCAAAGACTAGCTGTTAAAACACTCAAATAACTTCCGAGACAATAACAAGTTCTTTTTCGTGTGTGCTATGTATAACAACACTTCGGAGTATATTTTGTATCAATTTATTTATCAATTAGATTTCGAATGAAAGATTCTTTATTCATCTATATAACTGTAGGCGTGTATGAGAATATTACGGAATCTGTTTTTCTTTAATTCTTTGTCGATTTACTTGGAGATGAAAGATTCTTTATTCATCTCCATAAGCTGTAAGTATTTGTATTACAATTCTTTAAGTTTTTTTTATATATTCTTGTGCTACGTGATACGTACTTGAGATCAGTTGGTATACTTAGAGAAGAGCGAGTTGTTTTTGCCGGAATTGAATTATCATTTAATTTTCCTTTACTAAAGAATACGCATATTATGGAAAGTATGTTGAAATTTTTAAGAAAATAATTTACGATAATTTACATGCGGTTGTTTGATTACCACTATCACCAAAATAATATCCACTTCTATCAAGTTTTGTTTTCGGCTCACGACGTCGCCGTGTTTCCTTCACGTTTAAATCAATCAGTTTCCCACGTGTCTTTTTTCGATCGGCGAAGACTGAGTTACACCGAACTGGCCTCCTTTGAAACGTGGAAGTATATGTTTGTACCTTTTTATTAAAACGTCAGTAGGTCGAAGATTAGTATTGTGTTCAAGAACGGATGACTTGACAGTCCGAAAATATGTCTCAACTGAAGCATTTGAAACCCGTCCACGTCCCAACTCCCAGTTGGTTAACATACCTTTCCCATCTTTAGTATATCTAAATGAAAAACATAGTAATCCTTATCAATACACGAAAAGAAACTTGCCTTTCAAGGAAATCGGTCATTATCAAGACCAGAGAGGAAGATAAGCGAACCATTTGTGTAGCAAGTGAACGATTTTCGGTGAATAAAGAGAGTTGCATGGTTATATTTCCAACTTTGTAATAGATGGTTTTCTTTTTGGCTTTTGTTTTATGAATAGTGAAGCATATACAGCAATACTAATATTTACCGTCAAATATGCCTTATTGAGTCTTGTTAATGCCATCTTGTTTTCCAGTTTTTGAAATTTAGTAACAAACAATAATCATCTGTTAATGCTGACTTTGCATTTTGTTCTGTCTGTAGAGAACACAGAATTGAATGGAGACAAAGATTTGGGCCACGTAGATGTTGAGCGAAAGACTATGATCCTGACAATAATCATTTTTTGTCTTAACTGTTTTAATTCGATCCTTTATATAAAATTAAATCCAAATCTTTAGACGCTCACAGACGTTTTCTCCGTCAGTCATAGAATTTCTAAAAAAAAACAAAATGTATGCAATCTACATATAAATGTTTGCTGGCGTTTGTCAGTTTCCTAAGCACACATTTGCATATACTTTTTATCATTAAGCCATATGCATATCAACATTTCTCCTTTCTATCAGTAAAATATATTACAGATGTATCAAATTATATTTTTCTTCGTTCTTATTGGAATAAGAAAAAACACTAGATTTAGAGTCAAAATGTAAAGTAAGGAAACAGCAAAACTTAGATCATAATTCATCTGTAAACGATGAAGTTCACTGTATTTGTTTACCTCTCTTTTTTCGTCTTTTTCTTTTCTTAGTTGCAGAAATGTTTTACAGAATCTCAAATAGTCAAAAAATAGAAATTATCAACTGTATTTGTATACGTCATCTAACTTGTACTGACAAAAGTCTCTACTTAAGCCTTCCATAGTCCACTTACAGTACTAGAATACCATAAAACACTTATACATACCGCTTTTGCAACATAAAAGAAAAATTACCAATAGAATAGCGCTTCTTTAAAATGTATAAAGTCTTTTTTAATAACCGACAAAAACTAGAAGTTACACATATTTGCGAATAGTCGTACATCAAATACTTAGTCATTTACATAAGCACATAAAAGAGCAGTACACAAAGAAGTAACGCCATTACAGTTGCGCTCAAATCACTGAGTCTTTTCCGCGAACGTCTGACAAATCCTTGCAATTCATCTCTATGGAATGATGCTGGTAAAACGAAAATAACACGTTCCCATCATTGACAAAAAACTAACAAGATATAATGCCAGATACAGATATTTTTGCCACTGAAATTTTATACAAGCAAATGCGTACGGAAGAACGAGTCGTAGAAATTCTAGCAGAATGATGATTACTGAACTTATGACAAACGGTTTATAGAATAGAATTGGTTCTTGCAAAACAGAATAGTAACTAATATTTTTTTAAGAGAGGATAATGATTTTCGATGTGCCAAACCAATAAAGAAAACAATGGTTGTTAAAAAATAAATGATGAATGGTACAACTAGATGAATGATATTTGTTAGTGTTTCATAGTGCTGCAGCCCGTTGAGCTCAAATTTGGTAACACACCCTAAATGATGATAAATAAGGCATTCTTACAATCGTTTTCATTACGTATCTTTTGCGTAATGAGTAAGGTGAAAATAGTCAAAAGCACACTGTAAAAATAAAGTGTGCCCGTAGATGTATAAAAGTTCTAAGTGTGCAAATGCGAATCAAACTGGTGTGTTTTTTTGTGTGTGAAAGTCTCTCTACATTGGCAGGTGTGTACATTTTGCTAGTGTGTTTCTGGCACATCACATCGTGCATTCTAGATGTGCAAATGCGAATCAAAGTGAAGTGCAAGTTAAGTGTGTTTTGGGCACACTTTATTTTTTACAGTGCATACAAGGCACAAACGTTTTCTGTTTCTACGTAGTAAGGCTTTAGTAGAATTATCCGTTTAAGACTTGAAAGTCATATAAGGTCCATATTAAGCGTACGGCGAAAGTGTAGTAAATCTACACTATAAGAACTTCCAGTTACTCTTAGTGCATTACCGTAATGCACTTGTAAGAGTAATTGGAAGTCAGCTGTAGTATGATACTACAGCTGAGTAATCATCATCTTAGTGTAAGCTTCCACTGTTGTCCATTTACGCCATGACTAGTTGATTATGTATTGAATAAGCTCCTGTTCATAGGAAATTTTAGTGTGCTTTTTATCAAATACTGTAAAATAATTTATAGATCATTTCGTGGTTTTGAAAGTAGCCAAGAACTTACATGCTTACACTAATAAATAATTCTGCTAAAGTTTTTAGCCTTTTAAAAGAAATACTTAGTTGACTTCTAGAAACATTAAAACTGAGTGCCTCTTAAAGTAAAAATCCAGTACTGTAAAAGCCAAATGGTTCTGCATTAACCCACTAATACTGCACTGAAGTTTTGAGTTCTGATTTACTTGATCGTTTCAGGTCAAAACAATAGATTGTTAATTATTGTAAACCAGCATTACTCAATGTTTCCAAACATAAGATCATAAGCAAAAAAATTCGTCGGAAGCCGTGAAATCATTAATAAAAGTTTAGAGAAAGTTTGATGCACTGTGAACCTATGGGTTTTTCTTTTATTCGCATTGACCCAACATAAAATACAGTAGCGAAATTGTTATCGATTTGATTTGTTGTTTTCTTTGACGAGAGCTTCTGTCTTGCTCCGAAATTTTTGAGGTCGCTTATTGTTTTCAAAATCTACATATCACCGGAAAAAAAAATAAAGTTGGTTTTGAGTTGCTGAAAAGTGTTTTTTCGTGTTCAGCATCCTCGATTTTGGCGAGGGGTACTTCCAAAACTTTAGGAAAAACTTTCAAACTAATATTACTTTTCCATTAGAATTTTTCTGCGCCATTTTGTTTCAAAATTTTTCCTAAACTTTTGGATAAACCGCTTGCCAAAAATAGAAAATCTTCGAGGTTATCGAGTGTGCTGAACACGAAAAACACTTTTCGGCAACTCAAAACCAACTTTATTTTTTTTATTCCGGTGATATGATCTTTACACGGTGAAACCAACGTAAAAATATCATCAATTCGATTTTTTAGTTTCTAAGTTCGCCTTGCTCTTTTGTGAACAAAAAATATCGCAAAATTTTCGTTAAATAGATCCGCTTATTCACTATCAGAAAATGCCTTTTTATTGTCTAATGAAACACTAGCTGGTAATTGGGTGCCGCCATCCTCAGCCCAATTTACTATTTAAGACGACGTGAACTCCCTAACTAATTTGCCAAAATGTTTTTGTTTACATCGTTTCAACTCAGTCGTAGCTTTATTTCGTAGAGTGCGTAAACAGGAAATATTAACGAAAGTCGGATGTCACTTGGCTTCATTAAACTGTATGTCATGCTGCCGTAATCTGTAGTCATGTTTAGTTTTAGAGTAAAAGAGTGTATGTTTTGTAATTTGTACTCCAAAACTTTATTGGTACAAAATTATTTATGTTGTTGTTTATATGCCGTTGAAGATTCATCCAGGCAAGATTTACGTCGTCAGTATATGTGAAATTTAAACATGAAAGAGAGCGATGTTTTAAGACCTTCCAATTACAATTCCTGAAATCTCTCACATACTAAATGGTTATTTCCTCAACACATATGGATGAAAACTTAAACAGCGCATTGCCATGGTAAGAGTTACCCATGGCATCGAATATACTTGTGACATTTGTCTTAAAGCATTTTGCGGACAAGATCATTGTCGTCATCACAAGTACCAGATGGAGGTAAAATTTGAGAGTATATCGAAGAAGTCAGAAGTTGTCTTTTTAGATAGATACGCTCGAAGGAGAAATTATTTAAAGGTCTTGATTTGTAGTAAAGGATTTTAACAACAACAAACTCTGTCTATTCACAAAACAGCCCACGAAGAATCAAATTCAAGATGGAAAAAAAAGCTAGCAGCTGTAATCGCCATTTGAATTGTTCCTTTTGTGAACATTGCGCTGTTTTTCTATTGTTTCTTTATTTCTTTTATTTACAAAAATATAATAGACAGGAAAAAGAATCATCACGTGCTCAATAACGTTTCTCCAGATGAATCCAGACTTCTTCTGGTGCAATGACCGCAGCTTCATTAATGTTAAACTTGCTTTCCAGTTGATCGCCCTTAACTATGGTGTAGTGTTTCAGCAGTCGCGTTAGTAGAATTTTCATTTCCAACAGCGCAAAGCGGATACCCACACAGTTGCGTGGACCATTACCGAATGGCATCCAAGCTAACGGGTGTCGTTTGGTCAAGTGTCGTTCAGGATAAAATATATTTGGATCTTCAGGTCCCCACAATTCGGGATCATAATGAATCGTATAGAGGTCTGGTTGTACTACTGCACCTAAATACAAAAATCGCTTGTAGTTGCAATCAGACTCGAAAACAAGCACTTTTAACAAAAACTGTCTTAACCATCTATTGCAGGAACGAAAAGAATATATATTCATACGTAACCCAGTGTCCTCCACAAGATAGTGGGCTCAGGATGAACCGTGCAGCGAAGTAGAAGAAACTTTGGCCAAAATAAGAAAGCAAATTGTGTGAACCCGTTACGAGAAAATAGCCACAACGGTTTTTTTTCAGAACCAGGACTTATTTTACAAAAGTGGTTGCGCCTGTAGACATTTTAGCACTCTTCGTTTTAAAAATAACAAAACTACCACTTCGTTAATGATCAAACAGTACCTTCAGTAACTTTGATGCCGCAAACATCCGTGTTGTGCATACATCGACGATTAATTACCGTGCTAGCGATCGGATACATTCGTAATACTTCTTTGACAAATATTTCCATGAAAGGCATGTTCTGAACCAAATCATAGTCAGGATTTCGAATAGTCTCTTCAGCACCACTGTCTTGAAAATGTTGGTCGATCTCGTTCTGAAGTTTTTGTTGAACATCTGAATGATTTGCCAGGACGAAGGTGGCATAAGCCAAGGCTGTAGATGTTGTTTCATAGCCAGCTAGCATAAAAAGCATGACATTGCTGATAACTTCCTCATACGTCAATTTTTTCGGTACAGATTGATCACGGTCAATCGTATTGGTGTCGTTATCAGGTTTATCCTATAGATGGTGGAAAAATGTGAGTATATTGAGAAACATGTAAGTGTATCTCATTCATGATTACCTCTATGTTTTCTCGACTAGCAGCTTCAAGCATCAAATTCATCAAATCGACTCTTTGTTTGGCCGAGTCTGATCGCATTTGAATGATGTCTTGTACACGATGTCTCAACCAGAAACCTGGTGTTTCTTGAAAATTTAGGATTGATGATGGAAATATTTTGCTCAAATTTCGGGCAACAATGTTTTGAAGCAGGAGCAAATTACCGAAAATTACACCTAATGAAGGAATTAACGTTCCTAGTTTCATCAACGGTAGTTTTCGGACATCACTTGCAAATACTTGGCCGCATTTTTTTAGATAGATATTGTCTTCGTTATTTTGCATATCGGTATCGACTCCAAAACCACATCGACAAATGACATCCATTGTCATTCTTTTATATAAGGCATAAATATTGAATTCTTCCCGTGTTTCACTGTAGTTAGGTAATTTTTTCATTAATTCATTAATACAATCATTAATAAGCGATGACATTTGTTTCAATTTCAATGCTGAGAATGTTGGATTAATTACATGTCGTTGCCTTCGCCATTGTGAACCTTCTGCACCAAACAAATGTGCTCGTTTTCCATTAGCGAGTTTTGTAAATACTGTCATTTTTCGATTGGAAAAATTTGAAAATTGTTTGATAAATACTTCTTGGAGAAATTCAACGTCAGACACGATAAATAGCGGCGTCGTTCCCTCAAAGAGACCATAAATTCTGCCATATTTTTTTGTCCACTCAGCTAATTGTCGCGAATATGATTTGACATGCCATAATGTATTCAAATTGCCCCAGAAAAATGAGGGTGTTGGACCAGAAATATTACGTGATTTAAAATAATCATATTGTTTAAACTGGATAAAAATGTACGTTACAATAAGAATAAGAATAACTGAAAATAAGATAAGTGTAAGCATTGTTCAGGACAAAATATAGTATCCTATCAATGAAAAAAATGATGCTATTTGTACGATTGTTCTGTTGACACACGTTAAGCAAAATGTATGCAAGAACGAACGAAAGGTCACTAAAGACGTACTGCGTACGTTCTTTTCTAAATAACAGAACAAGTGAAAAATATTTTTTATCTCGTGAGTGATATTAACAAGGAAGAGAATTACTTTTTTTACGTAAATTTACTTTTGCTGGACAAAAAGATAGTAATGAGTCAAAAAGTAAGCAGAAAAAGACAAGTTATATTTTTTCCTTACATTCGACAAAATGTCATCTCTCGTAATGTAATACAAATTCAATAACTCCCCATAGAAACTATTAAAAATTGTTTTCCCAAAGCCACAATATCAGTTTTACATAGAGAATCCGAAAAAAATATTCTCAGATATTCTTAATTTTTGTCATTTCCGTGTGCTGCTCGAACAGATGATAAAACCTTTCTTAAAAAATGCATATTGCGTCCCATGTAGATGTCTAAGCGTCAATCAGTCTGGATTAGTGTGTTGAGCTATCAGGACAAAATGATTTATATCGGTCGTTTTTTAGATATATGTAGTATTGACGAGTATAAAAACCAATTATATATCCTTAGAAATGAATGAAAATAATGGTATCATAACAAAATAGAAAATATTTTAAAACCAATTAACCGGGTAAGAGAAATGAGAATTATTTAGTGTTAGATATACGGATTACAGTTGAAATAGTTCACAAGAAAAAATATTGACATTAAAATATTTTATTACATTTTTATCTGTTCTTGTTGTTTTACGTGAAAACTGATACTTTTTTCTGATGAAAGAGTAGGCATGTCTCCGTTGTTAATTTTGATAGTACGAGCAGAAACTTTATTTGCAATGGTTCGTTTATTCGAAAATATAAATCACAAATATCTGGGTCATTCCACATAACGGTCACTTTTAAGTCGAAGTCAGAGTTTCAAATGTGACAAAATAAGCGATGTCAGATTGAAGATCATAGTTGATTACATATGAACGTACATTTTAATGTTTAGTTGATCTGACATTGATGATAGAATGTAAAGCTTTTTTGTTTTTATAGATGACTTTCAGCAGGAAAGTTCCGCCAAACATATATCGCCAATAATTTTCTGTTTTAGCGGCCATTTAATTATTTGTTAAATATCGAAGTCTCTAACGATAAACAAATGAACACTGATCATTTTGATTCAAATCTCAACGTGTTTGATTCTAAACTCTTTGACTTGGAAGTGTTTCTAAATTTGATTATTCGACAGCGTGTTTCCATAGCGAAAAATAGATTAAAGTTTATTTTGAAGGGGATTAATAGTACTATTCTAATTCTAATTCTGTGGTGTAAATTCAGTATTCTTGCCTCCATGTAATCTGAATGGCAAGAATGATGATTATGATAAGTTCATAGAAATAAAAAGATATCTTTCTTATACTGTAGCTGGTGCCCGTATTCCGTTTATCTTGTAGGACGCTGATTGCGGCAGGCAACTAGCTAGCCAGTAAGTTGTTTTCAGATGAGTTAATGGTTGTATCCATGGTATTAATGTTGTTTACTTGAAAAAAGGACCATTAGTTTTGATTTATTTCTTTAGATCTCTGTTCGAGATGATGTCCGTATTTGTTCGTGTTTGCGGTTTCTTCACAAATGTAAATTTCAATAATTAATAACAAACATAAAATAATAAAGTACTTCAAACCTCGTCTGCTTCTTCATAGCTCAAAGATATATTCCCCCGGAAAAAAATAGTTTCAATCGGTATTTCTCATGTATTGTCATCATAACAAAATAGTTTTTAAAAACCAATGAGATATTCTGAAAGCCCGTGGAGTTTTCTGTAACCCTGTGTATTTATATTTTGGTTTTCGGTTACATATCATGGAAAAAAATCGGATACAGCACAAGCACTCTCAACCCGAGATTCCCCGACACAAAATTGTTTTTGTGCACTCAAAGTTAGTTTTTTAATTTTTTCACCATCATAAAACTATATTTAAAAAAAAGCAATTACGTATTCTGATAGAGCTTCAAATTCTCTATCATCCTGTCTATTTATTTATTTTCTTGCATTTATATGTAAAAAAAATTTGAATAAAGTAAAAAGATGTCGACTTTACAAAGACAAAAAATCGATATTTTTTTTACTGTTTTTTTGAATTTTTTCGAAATTTTTATCTTTAAACAAATAAATTATAAAAGAAGAAACCATACCATTGAATGGCTCATGGAGTTATCTATCATTCTATGTAAAGAGGAGATGTGTTTCCGTAACAAGTTTGTACAACTTCGTTTATTAGTGTAAAAAAAATTCATTTTTGTTCTTCCTAAAATGGACATGTGACCTATATCTTTAATGCTTTTTTTCGTTCTTCTCATCCTAAAAGAGATTTTTTTCACAGTAGTACGTCCGCTTAGATGATTTTAGTTATTATCACGCGGATAAAGAACATTTTTATTAATTCTTTATTTCAAACAGCACGATTTATTGACAATGAGCAGTCATTTATCTGTAGGAGATCGATGGCGAATTATTTCGTTACGTTTCGATCAAAATATGATTCCAAGTGGAATAGCTTCTTTTATGAACTGCACAATCCGAACTGTGTTTAACATTCTACGATTATATCATGAAACAAATAATGTTACTGAACTAGAAGGACGTGGTCGTAATCTATTAAACCATAGAGCATGAACTCAGACAATTCAATAACACATAGAATGATAGATAACTCCATGAGCCATTCAACTGTATGATTTCTTGTTTTATAATTTATTTGTTTAAAGATAAAAATTTCGAAAAAATTCAAAAAAACAGTAAAAAAAATATCGATTTTTTGTCTTTGTAAAGTCGACATCTTTTTACTTTGTTCAAATTTTTTTTTACATATAAATGCAAGAAAATAAATAAATAGACAGGATGATAGAGAATTTGCTCTATCAGAATACGTAATTGCTTTTTTTAAATATAGTTTTATGATGGTGAAAAAATTAAAAAACTAACTTTGAGTGCACAAAAAAATTTTTGTGTCGGGGAATCTCGGGTTGAGGGTGCTTGTGCTGTGTCCGATTTTTTTCCATGATAGGTAACCGAAAACCAAAATGTAAATACACAGGGTTACAGAAAACTCCACGGGCTTTCAGAATATCTCATTGGTTTTTAAAAACTATTTTGTTATGGTGACAATACATGAGAAATACCGACTGAAACTATTTTTTCCCGGGGAGATATATATTTTTAAACTACAAATAATATGAAAAAGCATTTGCGAGATTATTCGTAAGATTATCAGAACTGAATTCAACAACATACTTCAGCGGGTAAAATAAGCATGCAATAGACCACCAAACAGTGCTCTCTGTGATAATTAAAAATAAGTGCGCGTGAAACGTGCGAACAGCGCGAGACATGTAAAATTATCGATTAGCTGATTCTTTTAAGAACGATTCATTTTCAAGCTTATAATTCGCATAAATCATCTTCTCGCTTGATTACAGTACCCATATATCGACTTGGCTGAGCAGAATAGGACTATAAAACGTTAGCGGATTGTCTATAGGCAGTCCGCTAACGTGTTATAGTCCTGTTATACGGCGGCTAAAGACAAGTAGAACAACTTCAAAAACCCATTAGGTCTATTTTCAACGGAATCAGAAAATAGAAACATTTACTGTCCCAGAAATAAAAGGGCGGAGAAATTAGTGGAGGCTTAATAAAAGACACTTAGACACTGCAACATTCACTATAGCGTACGCCCAACAAAGACAACAGACTAGATGGCACTATGGCTAGAGGCATATCAGAAGTATCCACCACAAAATAAGTATACTCCAAGTAATAACAAACTTTATCAACAACATCACCTACAGAGTTCCCGTCAGCAACAACCAAATAGTACTAAAACTCGACAGATGAGAAATAATCTGACGAGACAGAATAACATAAGAGAACGAGGTCAGCCAGCAGATAATTTTGGGGAAAAAGACCAATTTCGTTCGATAGTATTTCGTACCGTCTACAAACAAGCACAGTCATATAATCCGCAATTTGGATATAAACAAAAAACATTGTTCCCTTGGCTGAAAATCTAGGGTCATAAAAACGAAATGTCCGTCCGACCGAGCGTCCGTCCACCGTAGACTGGTGACACCTACATTCACGATCAAAAGGTTATCGAAAAGTTGTTAAATTAAAAGTAGCATCATCAAAGATATGTTGTAACTGGAATGTTTTGAAAAATCACAATTTAGCTAAAACAGCATCGTGTAAAGAAAAACTTCAAAACTGTCCTCAAGAAAAAATAGTATTTAATTATACAGCAGCATATATAAATGTCTTAAGTAAATATAATGTATCTGATTACTTATCTGCTGATTATTTACCTTCACCATCAGCATTTATTAATAATTATAATCATATTATTATGATTATTTCCTTTATTATTCTCGTTGCTATGGTATTTTTTATATGTTTGGTTTGTTTTTATTATAATTGTGTCGATCGTCAACATTCATTAGTACGCGATACAAAATTACGTGTATCGCCGTCACTAAATAGTGGAGTAATCACTTTCGTTTTAAAAATCAATATTATTCCAGCGACGATTATTGTTATCAAAATGGCTAGTCGTACAGGGTGTAGGTTGTTTTGTATAGTTACGTATTGGTTTGCTTGTTTTTCGTTATTCTAGTTTCTGTTTGTACAGTGTTTCAAATCACTCAGCCACGATATGAAACTAGTTTACAGAGACTTTGGCTAAAACAAACACAGACAGCAGCGATTCATTAACAAAATTTTGCACAGAGAATGATCGTTATAGAACAAAACATAATATTTTACTAAGTATATCTCCTTCATCAATGATTTTTAAAAACATTTTTTATATAAGTTTGTTTAGATACCATAGGGCTATTTTCCAACAAAAGTTATTAAAGATTTAAATTTTATCTTCATTGAGAAAAGTAGATGATAAATCGTGACATTTAATTTTGCAAGGAAGAAAAAGCAATTATCGAATATCGTAGTTTCATAACAGAAGAAAAAAGGATGATAAAAGGATCATCTAATGACTATTATGGCGACATAGGAACAACGTGATGTTAAGGTCATATTTTTTAGAAAAAGCTGTATGCCCTTGACTTAAGGGTAGGTTATATAAAATGAACATGAGTTTCCACAGACAAAAGGCTTCTCGACTTATTCTATATTGACTCACACGTGAACATCCTCCCACTATTCCTCATCATAGCACACGGTCTGGGTTTCGAAGGGTAGTAAACTATTAACCAAGTTGCATTCAGGGCACTGATTCTCTAGCAAAGTCATAATCCAAAAACACCATTATCTCCGTGTTCGTAGGCTTCGCCACGTGTACATAATGGATGGAGAAGATAAGTTAAAATTTTTCAGTTTTTTCTGCAAATTCTTCTCATTGTACCAACGTTCACAATATCGTTAGACTAGTAAAGAACAGAAAATTCAATAAAAATCTATTTCCATAATAATGTTTTAGTCACATTATACAGTTATCGATTTACTTTTCTTTGCTTTTTCTCAGAAACTTGGTTCATGCCTTCTATTAAATGCAGTGCGCTGTCAACTGCATGAGAAAGAAGTACATCACAAATAGCACACCACCTTTGAACTGACGATTTGAGGTGTATAAAACAAGATCAGTGGAAGCGATTTTTTGGAATTTATCATTTAAAACAATAACGGTTTTTTATTTCACCGGAAAGAAACGGACAATTGTTTATCCATTATACCATATTCAATTGTTGATTCTGTTGTTTTTGTTGTTAACAAATTCATAACATCATTAAACCATATTTTAAAAAAGTTTAAATTAAATGTTTGTTGTTGTTGTTTGAGTCTCATCTGGAAGTATACTAACTTTTTTAATTTACCACAGAATATTAATGACAGTACCGAATAAAAGTCTTGCAGTTGAATTTGTGGTAGTTGAAGATCAAAATACAAAAACTCTAAATTTGTTGAAAAAATGTTCAGTAAATCAATCATATGCCCGATATTTAATGGTGATTGATCATTAGCCGAAGAAAAGTCAATGCTTAAACTTTTCATCATTTTTGCTAACATTGAACATAGTTGTTCATCATTAATAAAGTGATTTATCATTGAGTATGGTACTCTTAATCGACCGATATTTGGTGCGTTTGTCAACACCTGCCGTAGAATTTCCAGTGGATACAGTGGTGGTGCAGAGAACGAGAGTGAGGTGATTTTAGAAAATGTGATTGTTTCGTTCAAATCAGATATTAATCTAAATAAAAAACTTAGAAAATGTAGAATACCCGACTTCAAAAAGTTCTCGCCGGAAACGAGGGAGAGAAAAGTAAAACTCATTTGCAGATCCATAAGCGACAGAGACAAGTCTTTTTACCCTCAGAATTATTCAATGTCCTCTATCTGCTGACATTTCAAAGCTCAGATACCTCAGACCTAAGATCCGGGTCTCCAGAGACCTCCGTGGGACTAGTTTTAATCTGGCAGCCCTTGAACCTATATGATTAGAACGAAATCGGATTGGTTTCATTGAATATGGCTGAAACCAAGCAAAAAGTTTGGATTTTCTTAAACGTCTCTAGAAGACCCACTAATTTTCTTTCTTGCTAGAAATTTTCTAGGAAACATCAAAAATCTTTGCAATTTTTCACGGTTCTGTAGCTCGCAAAATTCTGGATAAAATGAGTTGTCTGTCAACGCGCTGCGGCCATTTTCTAAAGAAGTTACTACGGTTCCCTGAAATACGAAAAACTGCACTGAACACAATTGCATCAAACAGAATTGTGAAATCTGTTGTTTCGTCAATTCATGTGTCCTCTTTACTTTGGGTACGAAAGAAGAGTTTTACTGTAACTCCTTTACCGTCTCTTAATCTGCATTAGAAAGGATCTTGAGAAAACATATTCTGAAAGCTCTAGAATTAAGTTATTCCAGTATAGGACTCTAAAATTGAAATTTCAAACTGAAATAAGGATAAATTTTCAAAATTCATTTTTCTATCGTGCAACAGATGACTCTGTCTCTCCGATGGTACTTACTTCTCAACGACCAAACAAGAGTAAAAGCAATTGAATTAGCATCTCACAAATAGGCGCTGAGAAACCTTGAAAAATTTTTTTATAGCATCGTTTTTGTTTTGGGTACTAAGACAATATTTCGAAACTTTTTCAACTAATTTCATATTCGGACTTGGATTCATGCACTCTCTCATATTCAAAAGAGTCGCCTCGATTTACTTAGGAAAAAGTGGGCGATCGAACTGTTCCTTAAATAAAACTTTCCAAAAGAATTAAGGCTTTTGAAAAAATGAGGTGGGTTTTGCGGAGATCTTTGAGAAGACCGTACTTTTTTGATTTTGAACTTTCTTCTCAAAGTCTCATATTCAGAAGGAGGACATTTTAGGCAGTTCTATACTGTAAGCGCCTCATCTTTATCTATAATGATAAAATACCATCCTCTCATGTTACTTTTCAATGATATATTTTCGCAATCTAATTGAAACAGTCAGACAACGGACGAACGACGAGGACATTCTTTCAAATTCGGAGAGAACATATACTAAACGAGTGTTTCGAATCATAGTTTAGTCTATATTTATCAGTCAGCTGAAATAAGCATCAGAGATAGTCAGGGATCGTAAAGCATTGTACTTGGCTATCTGAAGAAACGCAACATAGACAAATGGGAAAAACAAGTTCGAATCATACAGGTCCTTACTAGTCTCGCAGATGAGGGAGACCAAAAACATCATATTTCGAAAACATTTTGGCTTCATGGAAAATTTTTATTAGTTGTCAATGCCATATTCTTAATCTGAATGGTTATGTTTCAGGACCAATTCTAGTTGAACATTGAGACAGTTTTCAGAATTCAACGAACTGCTTCCAACTACGTTATATTTTTTTGTGAAAATGAGCTTACCTGCTGGTGTCCTCCATGTCGGTGCTGGTTAAATGTGAGCGGATTGTAATGGAGCTAACTTCCGGATATCGTCGTTCTGTGGGTGGTAGTGGTGGTCGATGACCATCATGGAATGTAACTTGCAAATTGGTAATATTTTTGTTTATCGTATCAAGATGATCAACTTTTGTTAATTGTGTTTGTAAACCATACAGTTCAATGTTGTGTTTTCCAACTTTTGAATATGAAACAGTGTAAAGTTCCAATGTTGCTGGATTTAAATATTGATTATGATCAATAACAAGGAACCATTTTTGTTCTAACCAAAAATCAGTTTCAAATAAGCGTAATACATCAGCAGCAGATTGTGTAATACTCCTATAGTTAAAAATGATGTGGATCGGTAAACTTATTTTTCTAACTCCAATATTTTTCAACTATCGTGATCAGCGTTCTACTCTGAACGAAAAACCTGTCAATGTTTGGAAGTCAAAAAAAAATCTGTTTGTCGACCTGCTTCTAGCTGCTGGTCAGGAGCTACAGCATGCGAACCGCAAGCACACATGCTTAATGACCACCTTAGAAAAATCTTTTGTCGCGTTTTGGTGTAGAAGATGTAAAAATTCTCTCAGGATATTCTTTTATCCGGACTTAGTCCCAAACTTACGGAGCTAAATCTCCAACTAAATTCCTCGTTTGGTGTCACCACCTCCCCCAGCCGGAATTCTATGAACTAATCTCGGTTGAATCTACACACGTTTCTGAGAAGCCAAATCGATGGTTAGACCAAGAAATCACCTTCTCTGACACTGAACCTCAGCTTAAGACATCGGTCCTAGACTTGAATATACCCAAAGATAATATATGACTGTACAACTTTAGCCGGTGTGCGCACACTATATTTTGTTCAACGAAGCGTTGTTTCATTTCGAATATGATATCGATTTCATTGACGATACCAATCGAATGCGAAAAATACAAAATATAGAAAAATGATGCCATTCCTTATGTTTTTTTGTATGGCTCACAGCCCATAACATTTTTGGAAGAACAGAAAACTTTCAGAATTTCATAGCGCAGCTTTTTAGAAAAGTTTTTCACAAAATATCCCATTGCGGGCATTAGCCTACGAGACGCTCATAGTCAATCTTTGAACATGGCAGAAATTGAAAAAAATATCTTTTTTCAAGTAATGGGCTCATATAAGTTTCTTCAGAATTGGCTGCTCTATTGTTCTATGTGCTTGAAAAAGGATGTCTGGGTTTTCGAGAAGAGAACTGTTATGCAAATCTTTCCATAAGTATAGTTATTATCATGCCTTCTATTGACTCTTTTGTTTAGCAAATGTTGTACTGTGTCGAAAATATTTCAAATATTCTTTCCGTTCAATATCTGAACATTCTTCATGTTCTATTTCTCTTCTAGTTCTCTCAGTCTCAGTTATTCCTCACTCTGGATTATTACCTAAAACTTTTAAAACTATATATAAGAGTTTGTTTTTTCAGTGTATGTATGTTAATTGTTATAAAGCTATTCAGATTTGAAATAAAGAGAGAAAAGTATTATCGGAATTATATTTGATCATAACAAGCAAGGAGGCTTTCCAGGGATTTGTGAGAGAATCCAGATTTGGATAATTTGATAATACTCTAGCACTTAGGGTACAAAAATGACAAAAATCCATGTCATTTAGTGAGAAAAAATGGATTTTGAACATTGAGTAACAAGTGGATTTATGGTTCTTTAGAGGCTAGGAGCTAAACTTTTCCAAAGCAAAAAGGTTAAAATGAATTTTTTCAAAACAGAAATTGCGTGACAATTTTGTTCAGAATTCAACACCGATTACAAAGCGTAAAATTTTCATTAAAGGACACTACGTTGCTGGATGAAAAACAAGAAAGAACTTTACCCGTTGTCCTCCATTTTGACATAAAATTGAAATTCTTTTAAATTTGTTAATGATTTAGAAATAAAATTTTCCCATGTTGTTGCTGACATATAATCTTCATCATTTGTACTGGTAGAAAATGTTAATCGTTCAAGTTTTGGAAATAATGTTAATAAAGAATGAAAAATATTCAATGGGAAATAATAAAACGTTATATGCAATCGTTTTAAACTTTTTAATTTTGAAATATTTTCAATTTGTGTTTGATAAAGCATAGTATCTCGATGATAACGAATATATACTTTTAAATATTTTAGTTTTTGACAATGGTTTAATACTAGAAGAAAACAAATTCGTAACTCATTGCTCACTGTTAACTCTTTCCCCAGTTATTCTTATATAATTCGTTTTTAAAAGCAGCACATTCCTGATGAACTAACTTAAATTCAACGATTCAGAACACTAAATTCAAAGACAACTAGGGATAACAACAGGAGTGATTTGTATAACTCTAACGTGAAGTAGTGAAGTTTTCGTATTTTCGGCATTTTGCTCCCCACCCTTCTATAAACTTAGATTTCTACAAGTGAATTTCTAAGAAAAGTGACTCAGGTAAGGTGTAAAAGATTACTGAATTGGGAAATTATAACAGCATGTTGTAAAACTCCGAAATACTGGTCTCTAAAATTTTCCTTCAAAAGTTATAGAAACCTTAAGAGTTGATCTCAAAGAACCAAGATCGTAAACGACTCCTTATTGTTTAATGAGTAGTCAGTTTCACCAGTTAGTATTCTCAATGAATTTATAGAAGAATTCTTTTTTATTTTCTTTGTGTAATGAGTTTGGACAGTGACATGAGTAACACACCATGTGTCAGATTTTTCTACAAGGCGCGATAGGATTTGTTGAAAAGAAATTCCTTCTTTGTGTATTGGCTCACGAGAGAAGTACCCCAACTGATAAGTCGCTTTTTCAACAAAACCGAGTGGACTATAGGTAGTCGACGATGCTGATTCCGAATATCACCATGAATGCTGCTGCTAGGCCTTCAAAGATCGGTTTTCTGAAAAACTAGTTTTCGAGAAACTCTAAAGAACAACCAAAAGCTCTCTTAATTAGGCGTAACTGTAGTCCATAAACTTCTGATTAAAACGAGGCATCTCCCAGCTCTACACGACCTTTCTTTGCAAAATTATAGAGTTTACAAGAAAGCCCTAAATTCATGTTTCGTTTTTCGTTCTGTAGCTCTGAGTTGACGATGAACATTTAGGGCTTTTCTTGTAAATTCTATAACTTTGCAAAGAAAGGTCGTGTAGAGCTGGGAGATGCCTCGTTTTAATCAGAAGGTTATGGACTACAGTTACGCCTCATTAAGAAAGCTTTTGGTAGTTCTTTAGAGTTTCTCGAAAACTAGTTTTTCAGAAAACCGATCTTTGAAGGCCTAGCAGCAGCATTCATGGTGATATTCGGAATCAGCATCGTCGACTACCTATAGTCCACTCGGTTTCGTTGAAAAAGCGATTTATCAGTTGGGGCACTTCCCTCATCAGTTACAATCATTTTAATCATAAGTTTCTACTATGGCCTATTTTCTTAGGTCGAAAAGTTCCCATTAAAAGTTTTGAGGCCCAAAAACCGAAGGAAAAGCTCCGTTTCCTCTTTTTTCCATTGATTTTTCAAATTTCTTTGCATTCACATTTTTGGTGTCAAAACTTTTAAGGAGTAGTTTTGGGACTTTTTATATATCATTGAACATCTATTTCTCAATTGTTTCACTTATTTTGAAAGTTTCTAAAAAAACGAATTTCATATTCGTAATCTTCATCGAATTTTTGAATTGAATGATGGATTTATCCAAAGTACAAAAAATGATTTACGTCTGAATGATTCGACCGGCCTGTCCAAATTTATAAAATGGTATCTCAACAAGATTTGTATGAGTATCATTCGACTGGAAATTCAATGGAGATTACGAGTATGACGTTGCTTTTGTATAAAAATCTAAGATAAGTGAGAAAATCGTGAAATAGAGGCCCAATGTGATGTAAAAATCCTAAAAACAGTTTCTGACGTTGGAACGGACTGCAGACTAGAAAATTATATGAAACTATCCTTATTATAGCTTGGAATGTCACGAGATACAACCATTTGAGGTTTCTGGTTCTTACTGAGCTACGCTTGACATACGTGCCCATGCTCGGACCTGAGTTAAATGGAGGAAAAAAATTATAAAATCATAAAAAATTCAATTTTATTTGTACAATTCTCATACATGTTTATTAAGCATACCTACTGGTAAAACTGATCAGTCCCGAAAAACATACATAGTCATTTCCAATTTTGACCCCTGAGGTCCCGACAACTTCTGAAGGATAAATGTAGCTAATATTTTCATATTTTATACAACTCCTCGAGCTCTATAACATACGCCTACAATCCGCCGATTTGGTAACATCTTATTCACACACACACTTGTGCCACTTTCACAAAAGCTCACTCTTCATCTCTTCTTTCAGAAGTATAAAGGAAGTTTCCTAAAAAACTGGGGATTCCTCTGAAAAGTTGAAATGACTCGGTCTTCTAAATTCTGATAACGAAACATATCATACCTTGAACGACATCATTCACATAACAACCATCAATGTTTAGATACTCAACATTATTCGTTATTTGAATATCATTAGGAAGAATAATAGGACTGTTAAGTGAAAATAAAATTAATGTTTTTAAGGATGATAATGAAAAAACATTTGTTGTTGATTGAAGGTTAGCCGAATAAATGTTTAGATAAGAAAGACTTCTGAATGATGGTAATTTTGAAAGAATTATATCTAAACTTTCGGTTGATATGTCTCTTACTGTTAATGATCGAAGATTTGATAAAATTTCAATTGAATTAAATTTTTTTATACGATCATATGTATCGGATAACTTCAGACTGAATATTCGTGATGAAAATGTGGAAAGTATTGATTGATGACAATAATAATCAAATATTCGTTTTGGGCAGCTTAGATCAACAAACATTTTCTGTACAAAAATAATTCCATTCAGACGATTGTTCAAGTTCCAAAATGAACGATGTAAATCTGCCGTTGATAATTGTTTAAATGTATATATTAATATTTCATTTGGTAACTGTTCTAAATAGGATTTCGATTGAGATGAGAGTATTTCTTCCTAGATGAAGAAAAAAAATGTCCAATTCACTCGTGTTATATAGACAATTTATGATCATTCATCGCTTTGATGAACAGGACCATCGTCGTCTAGCCACTTTATTTTCGAACTTTTATATAATTTCGTGTTTTCTAAAACATATATTGGAATCAGTCAATTCCAATCCCAGCTTTGTCTGAGTTTCTCAGGAACGGTGTCTAAGAATATAAATTTACTAGCCTTTGAAAACATTTCCCTTCATTGGCTGCGAGAAAGTCGAAAATCGTAAACATTAAACAAATAAATGTAAGGTTCTACAAATGATAAACCCTGTATTGCAGCGTAGACTCACATGGTGTCTGGAGGTAAAAACCGCACCTGCTATTCTTCGACACTAACCTCATATTCAAACAGGGATCGTCTAGCAACAGAAAACAGGTTGATTTTGAGCATTTTTTTCTATTCAGGCTCAAGCGTGATGCTCGTAACGTGAGATTGTGAGAGAGGAGTTTCAGAAAATGATTTGTTAGTGATCAGGAGAAGACTTTTATAATTTACCTGTGATCTGTTTTTCTTTCTACTACCATCAAAGTGTTCATTAGTGGAGACTTTCATCGACTGTTTTGTGTCTGGAAAATTGTCAAGATCATATAATGTCAAATGTTTCATTGAATCGCGCCGCGGCAAACGACTGGTTGCTATTGCCATCATCACTGTCTAAACTAAAAACAAAAGGACTGTATCATGTGTATTCATTCCTAGTTGTCAAACGCTTTTAAGGCGAAAAAACGTCGAAGTAACAGTATGAAATGAGAAATTAATAACCTCTTAACAAACAGAAAAGAAAATGTTTGTTATTGAATTCCAAATCAAATGTTTGAATGTTTTTTTTATGATGCACATTGCAATGAATACCTTTCCCCACTTTCATATTGACATAATGTGTCATAAAAGAAGAAAAAGATGAAAAAGAAGCATAACAGTAGTGTTGTTTTTATCGGGACAGGTTATTCACTCTAAACACCATGTGAGTCTACAGGATTTTTTCTTCCTTTGTAGAAAATTGCTGCTGCAGTTGCATTAGGTATGCCATCGTTTAGATCCACTTGTTTTGAAATAAGGATTTTGAAAAGGAAAAAAGATCTTGACTCTTTTCATTCTTGTTTTGAATCATATATGAGGTTATAGACCATATTTCGCTAATATGAAGCTTCCTTTATTTATTTATTTATTTTATTAGTAATTATGGTGATTAACCAAGCATAAATTCTTTCACTTAACGAATACTTTCTTTCGAATCTTTCACTTCTTTACTTAACGAGCTCAGAAAAAACTTGTACAACAACAATATGTTTTCGGTCATTTTACAATTTATAACCACTACCCTTTTTTCTACTAATGGGTTCTATCAGAGACAATATACAAGTGGATGATAAACTATTCACCATCAACTGGTTATTCTCCGATCAAAACCTGTTGGAATAACAATTCTAAAACTACGAATCCGCCATCCAAAAATGTACTAGCTGAGCAAAGTCAATTTTATTTTAGTCCA
Organism: Didymodactylos carnosus; assembly: GCA_905250885.1. Classification (NCBI taxonomy): domain Eukaryota; kingdom Metazoa; phylum Rotifera; class Eurotatoria; order Philodinida; family Philodinidae; genus Didymodactylos; species Didymodactylos carnosus. The sequence continues at coordinate 256 of CAJNOQ010002009.1, read as the reverse complement.
TGATGTTAATAAAATGACATGGTAATGACAAAAGTTTAACAAAGAACTTGTCTAGGTCATCCCCAGGAAAAAAAATAGAAAACAAAAAAAGTTTAAACAATAGAAAAAAATGGCACAGTAAATAGAATATGTAAGGCGCCGCTAATTCAAAAGAATTGCAAGTTCTTATTTTTCACTTAAAACTATATCATTCGATGCAAAATTTCACGGTGATTACGAATATCACCTTTTGAATTGATTTTGATCCAGTTTTGGG
>CAJNOQ010002008.1:0-26951 GCA_905250885.1 Didymodactylos carnosus | reverse complement strand
CAAAAATACATCGATTTTCTTTTTCGATGTTCTATCTCTGCTATAAATTTGAGCTCAATCGGACATGTACTCCGCATTTGGCAACAAGGTGAAAAAAGAGGGGGGGTACCCTTAAGACAGCTTCAGTTAAGCGAACTACAATGACTTTCCGGCTTTCTCTTCGGGCCATAGTAATTGTATTGAACGTGACGGTATATATGACTAAACTGTTGTTTGTGTATACGTGCAAGCCATAGGAATGTGAATATCAATTAAATTTAATGTAGGTACATGAACTTAGAAGTAAATGAATCTAGATATATGAGAGCAACAACAAGAATATAAAGTATCGATTAGCAAAAGGAACAAAAAATGAATTTAGTTTTGCAAGTTGCAAACGAATAAAATAAAACTTTTAATAATGAGAAATTGTCTAACGGTAAGGAGGACAACTGTACCCTGGAATATAGATACCTTGCTACAAGAATGTCATAGGTATTAGGTCGGCCTAACTCCGTCGGCCTGACCTTTTTTCTTTCGTCTTATTTCTTAGATCGAAGAAAAAGGTCTTGGTTTTGCCGTCTGAGGTACGAGAAATCACTCACCTCTTTTGTTTCGCATAGACTACTATATAGAGAATAGAGGATTTAATGGAATACACTTAGAATGTTATCATTTTATGAAAAAAAATTGAAAATGTGACATCCCACTACATTATTTCAAAAAGAAAGCCAGACGGTTATTTTGTTATTTTCTTACATTTTGTTCCTTAACAGAAAAGTCATATGCATATTATGTGCATAATGAGAATGAAGAATGAAGAATGAGATAGATACACCGTCAGACAGAAAGAAAAGCAAAAGCGGCACCTTTGATTTTAGAGTCACTGATCAGCATTTTGCAATCATGAACACAATACTCTTTAGGCATATGTCAAGGCTGAACTTCTGTATTATCCATTTTTAAAGTATGAAATATAGATACATAAATTGGTTGTGTCTACGAATAAAGACACGTGGAGATGCATGGAGGGGAGGGTTAGGACCTTTTCCGCCCAATCCTGCTACCCACAATCATTTATACTCGCGCGAGAAAGTCACGGTAGTTCTGAAAGTTGTCTTAAAATTCATTGGGGTTTTTCATACATTCAGCTGTGATATTGGGAACCTTATAACTAAAAAAGCGTTAATTAATCTGGAAAGTTGTCAGTATACGAACTAATTTTATAGCAGTAATTAATCTTTCTTATATAAACATTGCGATGAAAATATGAAATTTGGTTTTTCTCCTGTTTTGCTTTATATCTATTTCTATATATGCATAAAGAAGGAAAAAGGTTAGAAAGAAAGAAAAATGACATCAAAGAGAGTGAAAAAAGCGGTATAGTCTTTGAAGTTTCATGATGATCGAAGTTCAATTAAAGTGTTGGAAAGCGTGAAACCTCAAAGTAGAGAACCCAACTAAAAAACGCGGGTGCCCCGACGACATCTTTGCGTCGTACAACGTAACTCGTCGTGCTGATTCCGAATATCTAAGTTTCAAAAACTTCGTTCCTCTAGAAAAAGCCATCAAATTTTGATATGTTTAACAAGTTGTGACTTGACTTTACTAATATTATCAATACGAATCAATAATCATTGATATTATCTCTATAGCTGTATTAGCATTAGTGTGGTCTCTATGTCCAAACAAACGTCATAGATTACGATCACATTCCAAAGCATCACTTCTTTAGTTTTCCACTATAATTCAGAATGTTTTGTTAGATAGCATGGCATTCAGTCGTTGTTCTCCTCTCACATCTAATCACCAGAATTGCTGAGACAAAAAAAATGAGTTACATTAAATGTTGAAAATGTTTTTATTTATTTAGAAATTATGTCTTGTGTACAAATTAATTTTTTGTTTAGTGCTGTTGCTTCATCATGTTTGTTACTCGATGATGGTAATGATGATGATTGCTTATAACCGTTCGTATAACATTGTAGTAATTTTGCATATTGACGTTTACGACTAAATAGAAAATAAGAAGAATGCATTTAAATAACAAATCTGATTATATTCTACGAGAAAAATGGCGTCTTAGAATATGAATGTGGAGGAAATAGTCTCTAATCATACACTTACAGTTTTTGGAAGAAATAGATTATCAGACCAATTAATGCACCACATGTAATAATTGCAATGAAAATATACACCAATTTTATGGTACGATTTGACGAAGTTTGTAACTTAGTGTGTTTTGAAGAGATGTACATCCATTCGTTAAAGTTTTTCTCAATATCAATCTTAGTTTGAAATATTGCTCCTACAATAAACGACGAGAATATTTTTACAATGCACAATGAGCGAGAGATGTGATGTTGTACCTGTTAACAAGGATGTATAGTTATAAGACTTATTTGCAATGATAGGTTCATCGGCACTAATGGATAAAACAATTGACTTTTCATTTTGATTTCTTGGATATCCATTAGTTAAATGAATATTTCCAATTCCATATCTAATGGTGAGAAATACATTTTTGAATTCAGTAGTCAGTCAATCATGGTGAATAATTCTTACTCAGCATCACACTGTCGATCTTGTTTACAAAGTTTATTCAAATTATTTACAATTGATATTTGTGTTTTATTCCATAAATGATAATCATTCCACTAGGAAAAAGAAGATATATCAAATGTATTCACCTTTTAGTCCAACTAGTAAAAAATTAATATTTACCGATTGTATAGTCAAACCATCGAGAATAAGCGGGACAGGATAAGTTGTTTTAACATCTAAAAAAACAAAAGATTCACAAAGTCTAATCTGGTAGATATTTATCAGCTAATACGTAGAAGTTTGATAAACTATACGTTTTGATCTGATCAGACATATACTATCGAAATTTTTTGAGGCAGTTTTGAGTGAGCAGTGCACTTGAACAATGATCTAAGCAGTGTCATTAAATTATTATAGTACTCGATAGCTCCTGATAAAATTTAAAATCTAAGTAATAACTTACCCGACGCTACATTGTGATCGGAACTGCTTAAAAGAACAAAGTAAAATAAAATCTTAATGTTGTTCATTTCTGACACGATAGTTCACAAGTATGAATGTTTGGTGAATGTTATCCTTATTGTTATATCTAACTTAGAAATAATAGAATGTAAATGGTGAAAAAGAAAGTGTTTATTTTTCTTAGACTTTTGCCTAAAATAGATATTATCTATCGATTCCATCTATGCTGACTCAAATTGTTCAGTATTCATCTTCTACTCATTTTTTTTCTTTAATTACACACTCAGAAGGAGAAATGATAGATAGTAGGTCAGTGTGTTTAGACATATGTATGCCATATCAAAGATGATAAACATACACATATACATGTGATAAAGATTAATAGAATAGTGATTAGCCAAGGGAGTATTTCATTTTGTTCAAATATTGCTTACGCCTGTGTGAGTATGATGATACAAAATCATTTTCTATATAAAAGAGAATCAATTTTCATATTTCCGTTTTCTCTGTGATCCACAGGTCGTTATGAATCGATGCACAGATGTTGAATGTAACTATTCAATCCTATCCAAAAAATAAAACGTTTTCCATGCCAAGTTTTGCGATCTCTGCTTAGAGACTTCGATTTTCAGCTTGACTGAAGAGTACGACATAAACTCTACATAGCAAATAGATCCAATAAGAAAGCTAAAAGAACTTCCTATCAAACAAAATTTTCAGTTAAATGATATGTGATATTGGCAGATCATTCATATTTCATCAAAACCGCCTATATAGAGATCTGCGTAGATACGTTTTTTTTGCGCATATTCGTCCATTTTCATGAATAAAAGCTTCTTGTTGCATATGTATCCATCTGTTTATCCATAGAATTCTTCGATTTTAGTTATTTTTCTAAAAAAATGGTTCACTTTTTCTTTCCCGATATCATGTAATGGTTTAAAGTGAATGTATCGTACCAAATATATTTACAGAGGATACACAAACTCGACAGACTTTGTTCTGAATGCAGTTAAGTCAAGGAGAAGATTTTTGTTCGATTTCAAACCAATTGATGTAGCTGTCAACAAACATGGTGCACGATTACATTTTTAATATCAATAGAAATAAAAGAAATTAACAAAATTTGTCATAAAAACTTACAACCCCAATGAATTTGTCGTGAATGTCTTAGGTTCAATTCGATTTTATTAAAATAAATTCAAATGAAGAACCGAAAAAGTTGCACAAACTGATGATACAATCGATCCTCGCTGTATTATCTGACTTGCTTATCTCGTGAGAAACAATCGTTTTCTTTGTTCATCTTTGCTATTGGTCGCATGCTATATGATTAGATTGATTCATTAAAAAGTGAAATGAATGAGTCAAGTCTGGTTAAGGTCCATCGAATAGAAACTATTATAAAGTAGCTAATAGCTAATAATCCAACTTCTACTCAATGAAAAATTGTTGCACTTGGCAAATTCACTTAACAGTATCCAGGATGACCAATTTTATCCAAAGGTAAAATACATAGCCTGAGTTAATTTTAATACAACTCAAATCGATACAATGAAATTGAATGAAGATATTTTTATTCATTTTAAACGTGAGCTAAATGGTTCTAAGTGAGCATTTTTTATTTGGTTTTTCACTCGAATATAACTCGATTCATTCATTTCTTATTTGCTGATAATTGTCAGAGAGGTAGTTTTCCACAGATTCTGTGAATGTTGATCAAAGAGCAAAAGCTCAACAATTTTTTTACAACTATTTATTCAATTATGTATTTAGAAAAAAAATAAGTTACATATTGCACATTGACACATATAGAGGAAAAGGAAAAAAGTACTAAAAATAATGTTTATCAAATAAAAATGCAAAAAGAAAATACAAATGGAATGATTATACATTAAAACGTTTTTCACTTTTATCAACATGCCAATACATTCTAACCGTATGATTATCTAACCAATCGAGATCAACTTTTTTCATTGGACCTGGCAAATTTTTTTCCAATCGATTGGCACCATGCCTTGATACCAAACGAATTGTTGTCGACGAACCAAAAAACGTTGTAGCTGTTGTCTACAGAAGAAAACAAAAAATTATTTTGTTGTGACCTTAGATATTTTTGTATTTATTTTCATGCATAACATTTAAAATTACCTGCCAAAAATACAATATTCCTTCGTATGCAGAATACGATGCCAAATGTTTTCCATCAGGAGAAAATTGTATCTATAATAGAAAACTATCAAAATTATTTGATTTGAACTAGAAAAAGCGCAGTCTTTGGGTGAAGGAGAATAGAATAAACTATGGTTTTACAGTCGACAACCTCAGTAATTAGACCTCGGGAAATGTAAACATCAAAAAGTTCGTTGAAATACTTGTCTGTAGATTTGCATAAATGAACTTAACGAAAGTTAGTCAGCGAACAGAACAATTAATCTTTTAAACTTTGATATCTTCAAAACAATTTTACTCTTATTCTAGCACGTACTGATGTAACAACTTCATTTCTTGGATGTGCTTGAAATGGCTACAAATAGAACAAAGTTTAATCAGAGCATTTGTGTTTATCAATTTCTTCTTCTTACTTGGTATTTTGGCGTTTTTAAATCGTATATTGCTAAAATACCGCTCTTTGTACCCACACATAATTTCGGTGGATCTTGCATATACGTAACCATTGGGTACCTAAAAAAATGAGAAAAATACATTACTTTCAGAACAAGAAATATGTGCGTCTCATAAAAGTTTACCTTAGCAGTAGACTAAATGTGTCTGAAACAGCACTGGGACCTTTGTGTCGTAATGTACTTAAATCGATACAATTCAATGTTATATCTGTTACCTAGAACAGCCTCACAATATATTAGATGACAGTTAATAGTAATTTAGTTCAAAATGTAACTAGCATACTTCTAAAATCAACTCTGCAACATCGTGTGGCGTTTTTTCAATCAATATTTTCATTAAACGTAGTATTTCAGTTTTTTGTTCTGGTTTTATTATTGGTGGATTTGTCATATTTGGATTTGTTAGATTTGTCAGTGTCGAAGATGATGATGTTGAGATTGATAGTGGTGGCGGTTGTACTTGCTGGGTCATGACATTTTTAGCTAATTCGCGAGATAACGTTATTATAACGACGTTTGAACGAGCTGTTGCAATTAAATTTAATGCAGATCGAGCTGTTAAACACGTATCGGTTTTAGCAGTCAATACACCACTTAATACACTAAATAAAAACAAAATAGAATTATATTGTTACTAAAAACAAAAATATCTATTAGCTACTACTATAAGGCAGTTACTGACGATGAAATAGATTTTACAGAAAGTGCTTATTACAACAAAACAAAAAATAGGAACTAATACTGAGTACTAGAGCAAGTTCCTCTCGTGGTCTCGTTTTCTTTCTCTTGATGTGTCATAGCAAGAAATAGCGAATGAATTTAATATTATTCACATTACGACATTTAAGACAGAGAGAAACATGCATTAGACAAGAGACAACCGTGCAATAGTCATCAAATGACACTACATCAATAGAGAATGATCACCTATTCTCACGACGGATAACAAAATCAGATCTAAAATAAACGTATTATTTTAACTTTTATTCAAAAGTTAACATATCCAAAAACAGAATATTAAGAGTTCGGAGGACAGAGCAAAAAAAGAACCTGAAATATAAAGCTTAGTTTTAAGTGACTGCTGCAGTTAATAAACTAATTTCACCAAAGATAAGCAAAATAAATGTCAGTCTCCATCTACTTAATGATTACCTGCTCGTATATATATTAGGATGTCTATGTCTAAACAAAATACTTTTTACTCCGTTTCTGAAAAATTCTTTTAAATTTTCTTACTTCTGTGCTGTTGTAGAATCGGTAGCTGCACATAATTCCAGCAATGTTAAAAGTACAAGAGCAACGTCTAAATGAGGCTCCCATACGGTGTATCCACGGCCAATCAAATCAATAGCTGTACGCCGTAATGTTGAATGAGCAGGAATATGATCAAAATTATATGAGGATAATAAACTTGTCAGTAGACGACCTAAATAAGAGAGAAGATTTATCATCTTTTGGTATCAACAGCAGACATGAAAACTTACTTATTGTTCTTGTTTCTGGATTATCCAACGCAAAGCCTTTATTCACAATGGTGGATAGTACTGTTGGTGGAGTTGTTGGGGTTACTGGTTGTTTTGCTTCCACTCCTTGGCCGTATTTGGATCCGATAATGCCCATTAGTATAATCGCTGGTAGCTGACGTGATTTTTCTTCACTTAACGTTTGTGACGGATCAAGTGCTAGTTGCGCACAAATTTGAACGTAATTAGTCAAAACTTAACAATCTAAACACTTACGGCTATAATCATCGATAAAAATATCTTTGATGTAGGCATCGTATAAGGCACCATTATCTTTATTGTACGAATGATTGAATAAAGTTGACCATTTCGATATGAATGATTGCCATTCATCCGTATTTGAATGTAAATAGTCCAATTCTTCTTCTAATAGTTTTCGAGATGCATCACGAAGCTAAATCATAGTCGATAGAGTATTCAAGTTTGCTGTTTAACTGACAAATCAAAAACATACTTCTAAACATAGATCTTGCCAATGAGAACAGAGTATTTCAAGGCTCAATGAATTATAATATTTTGTCTGAAACTGCTTAACCATATCCGAACAGTAAAAATGTAATAATTTACTCCAAGCTTCACGTTGAGAAAACTGCAAAAAAGAAGCATTGTCAAATTTGAAAGCAAATTTCTATCTCGCACACTTCCACATTACCAATGCCTTTTCATCTTGATCTCCTGACCTATAAAAAAAGCAGCAGCTGTAATAAACACCAAAAACGTGAACTTTTTCAGAAACACGTACGCTGCTATCAAACGATCACCATTCATTAACATGTAGGACATTGATACCAATGCTAACAGATGTTCTGTATTCAAGATCGAAGAAAATTTCCATCGCGATTCGAACGCAGATCGATCTAGTTGTTTAGCATGTCTTGATGAAACATAAAAACGCAGTCCATAAGTCTTTGATTGACATTATTTTCTTTTTAGTACTTACTGTACTTCATCTTTTTGTTCAGTTTCCATACCGACGAATGATATCAAGAGGTTTGCTGTAGGCTTTTTTATTTCACTGAGATAGCGTTGCCATGTCGGTAAAATAATCGCCATATGCTCATTTTTACTCAAAACACCATAGCTGATATAACGGTAAGGTTGTTGTAAATTTAAACGATCTTTACATAATTGATCAGTTTTAGAGTCAAATGTCCAAGGATGCAAAAGTGATACTAATAAATTTGATAAACGAGATAAAGCGTTTGACATTGTCTGAGAACGTGTGCTAAGAGCAGAGAAGTTCATTTACAAACAATAAATAGCTGTCAAATCTGCAACCCAACTGATAACTACCGCTACTCAACATTTGATTGCAGAGTATCGAATGTCATTACATACCTGTTGTATGTGTCTTTATTTACTGCATCAAGTTGTCCTAAAATAAGAAACAAACGAATAATAACATTTAAATATCTCTTCGTTTATACTGCAGGAGATGTCGCCTCCTCTCAAAGAGCAATCAATCAAAATCAATTTACTAGCACTTTTTTGTACATTCTGCTTTTCTAAATCGAAAACAATTATTTGGCCTAATAAATAAACAAAATAAAACTGAGTAAATGGTGATCATAATGATTAATTATGTAAGCATTAGCAAAGCAGCATAGCTGACATCGTATACATACTAACAAACTGGAAAAGATCAAACGTAATTAAATTAGATACGTCATCACCAATATCCGTATTAAACTGTTGAAATATAAATGGTAGACGATATTCATTTTGACGAGATGACACCATTAAATCAGTTGAATGTGATGATCCTATAATATGAAACAATTATTCTTAACTTGAATAAATAACTTATTGAGCTACTTGCCAAATTTTTTTGTTGATTTTTTAACATTTTCATAATCTCGTCGTTTGAATGTACTTGCTAATTGTATATAGTGTGATTCATTAATATCAATTGATAATGTTCGATTAGCACCGCTGTTTACACTTTGTGGATCATTATACCATTGAAATAGTTCTTCACTTAATATGCCGTGAGCAACACGATCCAAGTTACCTAATTGACAAATAAAAATCAGCAATAAAGATAGTAAGAAACGTAGGGGTGTGTACAAACCTGTTTCAATTTGCCATACATATAAACTTCCATCTGCACATTTAATCAATAGAAAATCATCACTAATTCTCCATCTCAACGCAGTAATAGGATATAGTTGTTTATTAGCTAATAATACAGTTTTACGTTCTTTTAAACTAACTAATGCTACAGAATGATCACTAGCTATTGAACATATACAATACTGCACTTTAACCTAGACACAAACGCAAAATATCAACAATAAAAACAAGATGATAAAATGTCTGACTAACATTGAACATTGGTGGTGGTATGTGAAACATGATAATTGAACCACAATGGACCATAAATGTATGAATATTTTGTCCCGTTGCGAGATCCCATAAACGGATTGAATGATCAGTACTACCGCTGACCAAATGTTGAATATCATATCGACTGTATTCACTGTGAGGATGAATTAAACACGTAACAATTTGGCTATGACCATTCAATATTTGATATTCTACAAGTAAAATAGATAACATTCACTTGAAAGAATCATGAATTGAAAAGATGTTCATTACTTACCAAAATTTTCTTTATCAAACTCCTGTATTAACAGTGCTGAAACTAGTTTCAAGGCTGATATCAGAACAATTTGTCCAGTATCTGTTCCTAATGCGATTTTGTCTAATGTAATTAAATGACAAGTGGCTGTAAACTTCTTTATGTTTCGTAACGGTGTTATCTAAACTCGTATGAAAATTAAATTTTAGAAAATTCCCTTGTTTTTTAAAATATTTACAGAATTTAATAATTTTCTCAATGTAAATATATTTTCAAACGAGTTTTTCCAAATATCTTGGTATGATACTGTCCATGATGGATGCATGTCTACAAAGAAATAATAATTGTTATTAAAGATAGTAGTGATGTAGTTAATTGTTACTCACCAGTTCTTTTTTCCATATCAGTCTGTTTAAAGTTCATATTCCATATCGATATGGTACCTTTCGAATCACCACGATAAACTACACACTGTTTGGATTTAGATCCACAACAATATGGCGGAGTACAATCTAATTTCTAAGAAATATCAACAAATGTGAACTATTCCAATTGGATGTGAAACTCTTCATACCGACTCCGTTCCAACTGATAAACAGTACAACCATTGAGGTGTTTGCATATCATTTTTATTATGTTGTGTACGAAATTTTGGATTCATAAACGTAGCATTTTCCGGTAGTCGAAATACGTGAGCATATCCGTTAGACGTAAACAGAATAACAATGTCATGCGTTGGAAAATAACCATTTACCCAATGATCATTCTTGATTTTGCTCGTTTTTTGATTATTGCTATACGAACATAATTCCGTAAAATCAATACCATCAAATATCTATAAACAATTTAGACAGAATTAATTTAGTTTTACAAACGCTTATCAGTTACTAGAGACTCAAAATAGGATTCATTTCTGGAATAATCAAAAGAAGATACCACGACCGGGTTCGATCTTTCTCAAGGATCTCGCCAGGTGGTTTCCGTCAAGAGAGACAGAGTTAAGGCACACAACGCAGTGGCCAGTGATATTGTGCTCCGTTCTTGTCGTGTGAAAGTTATCGTTCTTTGTTCGATAAGAACAAGGAATAGTAACATCTTCATACGATGTGGACGGAATTCTTTTGCATGTTATGCTTTAACTCTGTCTTTCTCGAAGAAAACCACCTGGTGAGGCCTTTAAGAAAGGTCGAAACCGATCGCGGTATCTTCTTTTGATTATTTCAAAGATGAATTCTGTTTTGAGTCTCTAGTAACTGATAAGCGGTTGTAAAACTGAACTAAATTAAAATTGTATCAAGTCGAATTTTACGTTTCATATTAATTTAGGCATATGTTTAAACTTCTTTCACAACACAAATATCTCACCTGCCATCCTTCAGAATAGATAATTAACATCATTCGTTGACATTCAGAACACGGCACAATAACTGATCCAAATTCACATCGAATTTCTTTACTTTCGTGTTCCTTTAATTCAATTGACTGATTGTCTTTGCTCGTCTCAGATGTTGCCTAAATAAAAGAAAGTAAAATAACAGCATGCAAAGCTGCAGTTTTTTTCAAACCATACAGATGACAGTGATCGTGGATCAAACGCCCATAACTTTACACAACCCGTATCAAGAAGACCAATAACGATGATTACATCTAAACAATAAAAAAACTAAGACTTTATTTTACTGTATGCTGATAATTACTTCCATATACTAGATCATTTTTAAATAATAGTGTTTTTTAAAAAACTTGAATATTGAGATAATTTTTTTTTATATAAGCTTTATTCTGTCAAAATACAAGCGGAAGAATATTCCATTATAGTATTCTAAACTAAAACTATCGATTTACCTGGTGCATTTGGTTTTTGAAATACGAAGAATGTTGATATCCAATCGGCATCTGAATGGGATGGTATTAATGTATATTTGATTTCAAGTGTTTTTATATCATAGATCAAAATTTCCGAATAACATCCGGAACAAACGAGAAAATTTTGATTTGTTAATTGATATGTGAATGACTAAAAAATGAAAAAATATTATTCAATTTCTAAAAAGACTTAATAACTTACTTTAACAGCACGATGCTTCAAATTTGTTTTGACATGTTCTAAACAACTACCATCACTTTCATTCCACAATTTTATCTCACTGAAACAAGTGACGCTATAGTATTATTGTTATTATAATCAACGGGATGTTAAACATACCCGATATCTGATACGCTGATGAACTGTTCAAGTTTTTGTGTTGAATTTGTGACGGGAGCAACAAGAAAACTAACCTGACTCGTATGTCCGATTAACATTAATCGTGGAATCAGCTAAAATAGGAAAACAAGAAAAACAACATTTAATTGTTGAAATTAGAAAGATAAACAAATCAAATGTGACACACTTGCTTATCATTGAAAAATATTTTCCAACAAATAATTGTACCATCGTATGTTCCAGTGATCAAATCTTCACCTGTCGGACTGACATACATTGCCGTTATTGATATTGCTGGAGATGTTTCCGACCATAGTACCAACGGTAAAAATATACGCGAACTGTTTGCCATATTTTTTTCCGGAAGGAAAAATCTACAAAACAGTACAATTGTGCAACGACTTTCAACAAAATAATTTATATATTGAAAAGTCTGAGTGATAGGGCATAGTAAACTGGGCTCTAATCATCAAATAGTCTGATATTTGAGTTTTACATTTCATTTAGAAATACATCTGCCAAATGAAAAGACTTCTTTGTAGAATCGCATCAGCAACAACATTAATCAAAATAATGCATGTCATATATTGTCGTTAAAGAGAGACTTCATCAAAATACAAAAAAGACTGTCACTGCGGTTCATCTTTTTCCGGCAACTAGAGACTTTTTGCATTGTGTGTCATGATTTTAACCAATCAAAATTATATGCCCGACCTCTTACCATTCAGATCTTTACTGGCAGATGACTCTGTCGGATATCGTAACTATTTCAGTTCTACTTCTAAAGATAATTTTCTTCTCTACATGCGAATTACATTAAGTCAGACCAAAAAATACCGTGGTTCTTTTGATCTCTCATGACACAAGCCAAAGGGATTTTATCTTGCTGTAAAAAATCACTAACCCTCACTCAGCAGTCGATCTAAGTTTAAGAAATTAGCTATCAGCAACTCTAAAATCTTTTTAATATATTATGCAACTGGTAAGTTGTAAAGTTTGGTGTTATTCTTCTGTTTAATAAATTCTTTTAACGCGTTATTTTACTAAAATTATTAAAAAGAATTGTTTTGATTATAAAAATTCAGTTAAAATACACTGTAAAAATTTTAGAAAACACGAAAAAACAAACTGTTTTATCGAAGAAAAAAAAAAAAGAGTCACTGTCAACGTCTTTGTATCGTAGACATGTGATGTATATTAATATTTTCTGAGATAGAAGAAGAATTTGAATGATAGAGCGTAAAATGGTCATTAGTCAACTGTACAGTTGGTGACGGAAGAGTTACTTTATTTTGCTGTAATGATTGTGATGGCCACAATAAATGTTTTCTAGGTGATAAATACTGTGATTCTTGAGCGTTGTGTCTTCGACGTTGTGGTGGTTCTGGTTTTTCTTGTTTACTTTGCTCAGTTGTGTTTTGTTTTTGTTTTAATTGACTAACATTACTGGTTAAACATTTCAGATGTTGATAAATAATTCTTATATCATTTGTTTCATAATCAAAATTATATCGATAATTTGATTTTTTAACAGAGCTTGGCGGTAGTGGAGGTGGATGATCATAAGTGACTATTGCTTCATGAACATCATTCGTAGTGGTTGATATAATTAAACTATTATCACTGGTCATTGTTGAATTATTTAATGAATTTTTTCTTAAATATCTTAAATAATTATTTCGAATTAATGTATAAAATAAATGCCATTTAAATATATACATTTTCGATTTTGTTTGAAGAATATTTTCGTAAATGAGTTCATTTAAAGATAATTTTTTTTTTTGATTCTCAAGTATACGACGTTTTCGTTGGATATCATACCATATTAGATCACAAAATGTTACTAAAATAAATAATAAATATACTATTAGTTAATAGCATTATTCATAACATTGAATAATTACCTAGAATGGGATGTCCATGTAAAATTTCCATATGTATAAATGTTACATATGTTGCATAGCCCTGATCTAATCGTTCTAAATTTCGTCCCATAAATGAATAATCTAATCTACCCATAAATAATACTGATGCTAAAACTGCTTTAGCTAGTCTAATAATACACGATAATACACCCAAAAAACAGTCAAAGAAAAAATTAAAATAATTAAATAAAAAAAAGATTCGTCGATTATTTAATGAATTATTTTTACCAAAATTTTGTAAAAAAACAAATTCAGATAATATTGATACCAATATTCGTTTTAATAAAAATATTAATATAACTGGTAAGAAAAATGATAGAAAACGTTGAAACCATTGAATATCATATGTTATCCATAAACGTAGAATAAGACAACAAAAAAATGCTATTTTATAAAATATAATAAAACCCCATGCTGTATAACCACATAGATAACCAGAAAAATGTAAACATTTACACATTAATTCATTATTATTAAAATTATGTCTTGGTGGTATTTCATTATAGACACCTTTATAAGCAGATAATAAATGTTGTTGAATTTTTTTCATACCATTAAATACTTGAACACAATAGATTAATACAGCTAAAACGGAACAAAATAATATTTCATTTATAAATGATGTACCCATTTCAATATTTAAATTTAAATGTTGTAAAACTAATAGACGTAAATTATTTAATTGTGTTTTTGCATTATATATACCGTAAAATGTTAATAAACAAGTTAAATTATATAATAAAATCATAACAACAGTATAGGTATTCAATACTTGAATAGAATATGTAAAATAACGATGCCATTGATATATGTAAGAGAATGGACGAGTAAAGATATTATTATAATATAAATTTTTTGATTCTTTGGTTTTTAATAGACCTATGAAAGTAATTGAAGTCAATAAGTAGAGAAATCTAATAGAGGGTGTCCCAAAAATGACTTACCCCCTCAGTATTTATTGGCTTTCGTGTGTACAAATATAATTGATATTTTTACTATCAGTTTAGTTGAGTAGAGCAAAGTTTTCTGGACAAAATGAGACGTTTCCAAGCTCTCTAAGAGCATTTCTCATAAAACAGCATTCAGTTTACGGACGGCCCTAAGAGTGTATTTTGTTTTCTCCTTGATTTTGCTGATTTTGATGGTATCAGACCTTCCGTAAATTTACTGCTGTTTTTTTTTATGAGAAAAGCTCTTAGAGACGCCTCATTTTGTCCAGAAAACTTTGCTCTACTCGATTAAACTGATAGTAAAAACATCAATTATATTTGTACACAAGAAAGCTAATAAATATAGAGGAGGTAAGTTATTTTTGGACTACCCTATAGATTAGAAGTTTTAAAAATATTTTCTTCATAATTGCTATTGTGATTAGTCACAAAACTCGAAATTATACCAAATAAACTTTGCTTACCTTGTGTATAATTAAATTCTGGTTTTGTTTGATAATCTGGTTTCGATAATGTTGTTGATAATGTGGATGATACTAATGATAATTGATGCTCTTTTAATTTCTCATTTGTGTAAAATAAATGTGAACATGTTTTCTGTAGTTGTTGTAAAAATAAAAATAAAAATTTAATCATAACAAATGATAGCAACGTGAAATGAGGTAAATTTTTAAATATTGAATAAAGAATATCGATATTGTTAATGTGATACTGTTCATGTTTAATTGGAAATAGAGCTCGACTGTATCTTAAAATAGAAAATCCTGTACAATAACTTTCGTATGCCAGTGTGTAGCCACCATCAACAAGAGTATAGAAGAAAGCCAAACCATAGGAAAGAGGATGAACAATATTGGCAGCAATTAATAATGGAAAATATCTCATTCCAACGAGAAGAACAATACCAATTCGCTTTAATAATTCAATAATAATTCCTTCATGAAATTTTGTATTAGGTTTAAAAATAATTTCTTCTAAAATTTTTAATACTTCATTAGTAGATATACCAAATATGGCTGCTATCAAATGTCGTTGACGTTTATCAAATAAATTGAATGGTATAGGTAATGATGGTTTACCATTACAAAAATTAACACATAGTGTTTCACGTTTACGTAAAAATGAACAAATTAATGTAACAAGAATAGCTAATGGTAGAGATACCAAATTTTGCCACATATAATTGTCGAAATAACGACATTTTTTTAATAGATTAACTGTTGAATTCAAATTACGAAAGGTTTGAGATGATTTGATTTTCTCTTCTATTGATGTATTAGTAGAATTAATATCATCTAGTTCGAAATTATTTAAACGAGATTGTATAAATGGAATTGTGGCTAAACTCAAGGATGATATGACAATTGTGCTTAAAGCGAGCATACACGGAGTTGAATGAAAGAATGTACGAAATGAAATTGCCTTGATAGAAGATATAATACTGTTTTTATCGTCGAAATCATTGAGATCTTTTGTATCATGTATTAGTACTCTGGTTGTTTTAGATTGACGATCAGCATGTCTATGGAATGGAAACGATCGAATGACAGTTTGCTGTGTATCAGTACTCTTTGGCGATTCATTTGCACTAGAAGTTATTAATAAGAACACTCAGAAAGAGAAACACGTCATTATAGACAATGATTTAATAACATGAAATCTGACGGTGAAATTTTCTCAGTTGATCAAAATCTTTCTTGTTTAACATAGATTTTTAAGGGTAATTTGTGATGCTGATCATGAATCTAATAACCATTTCGGTGACTGACCCTTTCTCAAGTGGGAGTGTAGAATCCGGATCTCTGGAGACCCATCATCGTTTTAGTGGGAAGAGTGCGAAGTTTCCGCTGTGATTAAAATTTAAAGTATAATAAATTGTATAACTCTTTTCTCGTTAAGCTCTATAAACTGGACAGGTCAGAATCTGTTCAAGTAAAAGTTCTTGATGGATCTCTAGAGACCCGGATTCTATTTTTAATCAACTGAGAAAGTCCCCTCGTTATTCTTATTTCAATCATCTGAACCAGATTCACAAGCGACTGTCTTTCATAGAGTCAACTGGATCAATCTTGTACATTATCGTTAAAAAATTTTAGTTCTACTATCGTATCGAAGATTAATATTTGACATTTGTTGAGATTGATTTTTAAAAAATAGTCATGCATATTGATACTAACCTATTTAATTCATGACATTGTTTTGTTCTAATTAATTTTGTTTTAAAAAGTTTATAGGTACGACGCAATACAATTGGAATAAGAAGTGCGACACAGACTAATATTGTTGCCGTAATAATCTGACTACCTTCCCGACTAACTAAACAAACAGAATGAAACTGAAAAACGAATGTCAATATTGAATTTTTTATATAATATGTACCTTTGTGACAACGTAATCCACTAAATAGAAAATGACATTCACATTTATGATTACCATCATCTGTATTCACACATCTTCCGTGTTTTCCACATATATCATGTACTATCGAACATCGATCAACCACTTTTTCACATATAAAACTTAATTTTCGATCACAATCGTCTACATTCATACATAAACGTCCACGTCGTGCACGATCTAATATTCCACATGAACGATGGCGAGGCTCAGGTGGTAAACGACCTTCGCATAGTTCTTCGGTACTGTAATAGGTATACTCGGATAACGCTCGACTGTTTATCCATTGCCAAGAATCTAAAACAAACTAGCATTTGATTGTTGTCTTTTGACAAAGATTTTTACTAAATTAATTACCGTTTACGTAATGAAAACCGACAAAAAAATCTTCTCGTACATCGGATACATTTCTTGCTATATAGTCAAATTCACCATCACTATCAATAACTAATAAATCCGACGAAAATCTGGCACATTCGTGACGTGCTTCAAGCCATGTTCGACGGATGGGAAATTTCCAATAACATGAGGCAGCAAAATATTGCCATCCAATTGCACACCGGGCTACAAAACATAGAAAAACCAATGTTTTTTTAAATTCTTTCTTTTATATAGCTTCTAAAATTAAAATTAGGGGAACAGGATCATTTAGACTAGCAATCTTCTAGTGCCATAGCTTGAATTCAAGATTGATCATGTTCGTCAAGTTTTCGATTGTGATTATGTTAGTAAGTACTTGTATACATGGCATGACATCTCTCAATATATATATTACTTAACAATTTGTTGCTACTAATTTGTTGATAAATATTTTATTCTTCCATTGTTTATTATCTTGTTAAAAACTGAAATGTCCGTTATCTAGTTCACATTATCATCACACCAATTTGAATAGAGTATATGTGTAGCAGAAATTTTTTAGTTTGTTACTGAAAGTAACTGTATGATAAAAGTGTGTGAGAGAGAAAAAATGCATATCTGTAAAACAATGACATCAATTGACCTAAGTACTTTCAAATGGATATTATTTCATTTTACCAGTTATATCTTTTAATTATATTCTATTTGGCGTGATAGATAACGTAAAAACTGAAAGTATGTAGTACTAAGTAATGTGAGAGACATTTTAAAAAAAGACAATAAAAAAACAACAACTAGATCTTGTTAGAATTTAATAATTGCCTATACGGTTATCGAAATCAGTCCTTTTACGAATCTTCTGAAGCTAGCCAAATATATGTTGTTTTCATCGAAAAGATTTCGGTTCAAAATAAGATTATATAGTTATCTCAGAGATGAGTTAAACTCTAAACACGTTTTGTTAAGAAGAAATAGCGTAATTTATTAATTATTGTACAATTTTCTTATTACGGTATAGTTAGTAGAAGAGCAAAAGTGTGTCTGACGGTCCATTAGATGAAACAACAACATAAAACGATAATTGTTGTAATCAACGACTGAACAATGTTTAGATATAGAATGAAAAAGAAAACGAGACAAAAGAAGGCAATATTGCGTATATCTTACGTCGTCATTAGATATATGGAGACATAAGCCTTCAATTAGATTAAATCGATTTTAAAACACTCTAAATTTTTAGTCATACAGGTCAGTAAAAATAAAAGGTCATTTTGACTTTTTTAATCAGTGAATAGAAAGATTGATGAGAGAAGTAATTGAGTCAATTTAATGAGTATATACTAGTTCTTTAAATTGAAACAGAAAAAAAACTAATCAATACATCATCCATATACCCTATGTCTTACACGGGAAAAGAGAAATCAAGCATGCAGTTTTTCTACCGCCTTTTAATCGCTGATAAAGAGTAACAGATTGTTTATTTTGTGTCTATATATATATATATATATATATATATCACAATTTACGGAAAGAGCTTCGTAGGCATAGGGTGACGAGTTTTCTCAGCTTTTGTCGAAGCTTATGCTGACTATGAAATGTCGAAAAGTCAAAAGTGTGGTCAATTCTATTATTTTTGTTCACACATACTGTTTCAATTAGATGTTACATGTATCAATAGATGATCATATCACATAAAGTTCAACAATCACTTTCTCTCTCTTTTTTTCTATGACGATAACGATATTTATCTTTATTAAAGATGAAAGTAAAGTTATTGTTATTCTACATTTTCGACTTTATTATTGTTTCAATAATGCGCGATTGAGTTGAAACAGAAAAACAACAAATAACTTCTAATCTCACACTTCACACATCTCAATAACTTTTTCTAAAATTTAGTGTCTACTTACATTTTTCTTGTATTTTTTCTTGTATTTTTTCTTTGGAAATATTCTTGGCTTTTTTAGCTGCATTTTGAATATCTTCAAATAGAGTTGAACAATTGACGATGATTATCAATAATTGAATGGATACAATAATAATTATCAGACGACACATGACTAATCTAATCTAAATTCTAGAAATAAATAAAATAAAAATAGCAAAACTTTATGCTTGTAATAGGCTGAAACAAAGTAAACTACATGAAAAACTAGTTATCATGACTACTTTATTGCTCTTCAGTACTATATTGACAGAAAAAAGAATTGAGTCTTTTTGTTCATTAAAAAGTGGGAATAATTTATTCATCCTACGGCGTGTTGCCACGAGCATAATGTTTCTGTTCTACTTTAAAGTAATATACTAATTTCCTGAAGAATTAGAACCTTGGAATCGTTTTTTTGTATCATCTCATTTTTGATACAAAATGCTTTTTCTAAATGGAGACACTGTGCTCACTCTGAGACTACTAGTAGTAGTTTGAGAAAAATGAAACTGGAGAACAAAATTGTACAATCGAAGAAGAGAAAAGCAATAGTATAACTTAAATTATAATAAAAACTTTATTTAAAGTTTCTTATTTTATTCCATTTTTTTATGCATCATACGCACTGTTCACATCTGGATCTACTTTTATCGTCTTCCATTAATTTAAAACTCGTATAGAGCCTAATCATCATGAACTCTATTGCACATATTTAAAAAATCAAAAACAGGCGGTATATATTAAATAAAACACAAAAGAAATGATGGTATCTCTGGCTACTGTATGATAAAGGTGATACCTATACCTACCTATATATACGTATATGTGATGCAAAAATGATAAGGCCACTTAGATCATCTAACGGTTATATGCAATTATTATTATCATACTCGTCGACTCGTCACTTTGTCTATAAATTAAGACAAAGACGTACAGATATATGTATAATTCTATTTTAAATTACAATTGAGAGAGTTGCATTGCGTATATATATTGTCTGACCAATATCTGTGTCAAGCAAAGAAGAGAAAGCTCCCATTAAATATAGAATCGTAATTTGATACTTTGTGACGATTGTGACAATCGATCTTTTCGTACAACATATTAACGGTGCTATATGCCCACGCGCCCGGCACCGACATAGACAGATACTTTTGGACGATAGGCAGGCATCACATCTGGCATTGTAAAACCATATTTTGTTCAGAAAGTAGTAAAACTAACCCGATATCAAGCAAATCAGTTACAGTTACTAAGAATAATGAGAACTGAAACTGTCTCACCTCTACTCATTACTGTCATCTGTAGCATTATCTTACTGATGAGCCATTTTTGACATTAGATGCTATGCTATATTCAGAAGAATGATACAGATGTACGACAGAAACACGAAAATAAAGAAAATCCGATAGAAATGGAATCCATACTACTTCAGGATTCGTAATAAAATAGGAATGTTAGTGACATTGTTAGGTAAGACTGTGTTATCATCTCTGAGCCTGTAGTGTAAATTGGCTCACATTTAGAAAAAGCATAGAATAGAAATGACATAGTAAGATCCATATAAAAGAAATTTTTTGTTGAAATGTAACCTATTCTCTGTTCGCAAACTCTGATGTGTCGAACATAGTTTTCGTGTGTTGGCAAAGAAGAAAATGCAACTTCCATGTAAGCATTTTCTTTTCCGCTTTTAAAAACGTAAACAACCGCGACAGAATACTTTCTTTTGCGTTTTAATGAAAATAGAAGTTTTTGTATAAATAAAAATAGTTTCAAAAACGATTGATGTTACAAACAAATACAAATTTCTGTTGAAAACATTTTTCTTAATTGCCCTTGTTAGCAACCTTTTTTTGTTTCTAAAAAAGTTGAAAACAAAAAACTTTGAAACGATAGTATGCGATTCAAATAAAAACAGTTGACCTTTAAATGAAAACTTTCTTTTCTATCGTTTAAATGCAAATGATAAATTTTTTAAAGATCGTATAAAAACAAATGCAAACATATTTCAAAATAAATTTGTTTCCGTTTAAACGCGTAAACTTTTACTTTTTTCAAAAATGTTTGCATTTGAGTAACACAAACATTTGAAAAAATGTTGCAATACATACGTATGTGACAAGTGTGCCTTGTTTAAATGTGATGTAGTGGGAATGCACGCATCTCATGTTAAATACATTAGAACAATGAATATTAAATTACCGAGAGTTTCATAATATCATAATCATCACCATATAGTTCACTGTTCATGGTCATAATTTTCAGAATAGGTAAAGAAACTATATTAAACAGATACTATTGATTTTGTCTATAAAGTTCAATAGTATACCACATTTAAATTTTTACCGACTTTTTTTCCAGAAACACAGACAGAGGTAGCAGAAAATACATTGAATTAAAGAATTAATCCTGGTACATCAGAAATGTCTCAACAGTTTCAATTCAAAATGAGCTTCACTAACAAGACAAATGTAAGTGTAGATAGTTAGTCCACTGTCAGTTAGAAACATCATGTTTCTTACCTTTTCTAATTAAATATAATCATTATTCATGAAACATGTGCGTGTGTATATTTGTATGTGTACAGTTGATATCATAATAATTTTCATGTTCTCTATTTAGATAACAAAATAGTGGCAGCATATCTGACACCTCAATAAACTTATAAACGAATGAGATATATAGTGCGGTGTCTGGATGTCTGATAGAATACGTTTGTTCCACACATCTACTAACAACACCTTTGGGCTATACCATCTCTCTCTGATCAAAAATCGCCGTTCATCGATTCTTACCTTAATTAGGCACATCATCATCATCAAGTGGAACGATATATATTCAATTGAAGCAATAAAGAGGAAATGTATGCTCTAGAAAAAGAAAGAGAGCAGAGAAAGAGTTAGAGAAGAGAAAAGAAAAAAAAAAGAACGATTACAGAACAAAACATATTAAAAATTTTTTTTGTAAAGTAAAAAATCAAGAACAAGTGTTAATGATAATGTTGTTTGACAGATTGAACATAAACACATTTACTTATAATTGAACTCTATATACAAACTATTTAATAGGCAATTTTCATTTCTTTTCAAACAGTTTACATATCCCAACAGCTAAAGATACACATTCGCTATCCTAATTACATTCATGGACTTTCTAATACATAATGTTTGAATATTAGTGACACTGTTTGCATAGTATAGCAAAAATTTAATGAAAATTAGATGTTTAGGTTATGTTCACTATCCATAAATAAAAAAACTTTATTTGATTGGTGAATAGATTTTAAGTTATTAATGATCATGATACAACATTATCATGGTAACCTTAGTTAACTAAGATAAAGTCTATCCTCATTACCTGTTTAATACATATATTTTTTTAGTTTAACATGTATATGTATATGTATATAGATGTTTCTTGTCTTATATGTGTTTGACGTTGAGGACAAAACGATGTTGATAACCGTTTCATAGTTACATCTGAATATACATACTATCAAATCTTGATGATGAATATTGTTTTGTGCACGCAGAATTTTTTTTAAAAGATACCGCTGTCATTAATCTTGATCATCGGAAAAATGCCAGAACATTAAAAAAAATAAAGTAGTTGTAGTAACAAGTGTTATAAGACGATTTAAAAATACAACAAGCACGAAACAATGAACATAAACGTATACATCAATAGATTAGAAAAAGGTAATGGAAATAATGAATGTATTTGTTGTTTTCATCATACAAGCAACTGTAACATTGACTAGTCAAACTAGTTGATTGTGAACTTCAAATAAAATCATCAGATACATTTTAAAATTTAACTAATTGAAGTCTAAAATATTGGAAAGAATATGATGACATTGCATGTAAAAGGCAAAAAAGTTGTTGAGATAACGACTAGCCAGTGTATTCAAGTGTGCAAAGCAAAAATTAGAGAATCTTTGACCGTGATTAATTAGCAATTATAGGTTGCGTATTAGAGGTCTTTCCTACTCGATAAGGTCGTTTAAAAACTTAACTGAATTCAAGTATTTTCATTCTTCATGATCATATAAATATTCGATCAATCATTTAGACTCTAAACATACTTTCCAAATTGATCGATAAATAAGATGAACAGATTATATTAGAATGCCAACAACCGTGTTCAATGATTTCTTGAAGGTCATAATTAAATATCTCTTTATCTTTCTTAACTAGGCTCTTTCTTTTTACGACGATACTCATCATAAACAGAAAGAAAAATGAATTAATCGCCTATTCACAACGTTCGATTGACCAAACAATACACTTCCTAAAAGTGTGCTATGGCCAATAAACAAAGATAAAGGCTGATAACTCACAACATGCAATAATAAAAACAAAAAAAAAAAACACTTGATCAAATCTGTTTACTAAAATCTTTACTTTTCAAATATTTATTTACTCATCAAAACAGAACATTTAATATAGAGACATACATATACAATGGATTTTAATCTGTCTTATTTGAGAACTGTTATGAAGAATTTTAAACATACCTTATTTTGTTCATAAGAAATATTTTTATTTAAATCACATCAATAAAGATTGAATCATATATTCATGTTCTTTCGATCTTTCTATTTCTTTTCTTCTCTATTTCGCGCTCTCTCTCTCTCTCTTTCTTTCTCTCTCTGTCGGTTTCTCCTGTATTGAACATAACGTTCAATCAATGGACAATTGAACAACTTCTGTTTCTTCTATCCAACAGGTGTTGGATCGTAATTGAGCAAGGCCAGTTAATATTATATAAATTTTACTCGATTAAACATCTTTTGAAGTACACATTACAGATCTTTTGTCTACTTTCGATTATTAATTCAGCGATGCATACATCGATCATCCACCTTCTTCATACAAGCTGGTTCTTCATCATGTTTACACGAATTAACGAACTCATTGCTATTGTTACACAACAACGATCTGTTACTTATCTTCATGTTAACTTTTTTCAAAAGTTGAATTAACTATTGTTTCAGAACTATCTGTAAGAAAATAGATGAAAAATAGAAAGTTGTATTAAGTATAATATAAAATACTGTTTAAGAAATTTATCTTGTCTAAAAGGACAAGGGTACTTATCTAAGAAAATTGTTAGAAATTGAAAACACTTCTTTTGCCTTTCTTATCATAAGGTATAATCATATAGAATAATTCGTCTAAAATTTAGAAGCTACAGTACTCTAACAGAGAGGAAGAGTTATCCAAAACTAATAGATCGTCAGTTCATCGAAGTGTGGAGGATTTCAAAGTCATTACTGTAAAATCCTCTTTTCTTATAGTCGCAACTATTTTTCTTTTCTTTCATCTATTATTTACTATATACATGCATATAGTAAATAATAGATATATGTATATAAATATATACGTTTATAGAGAGAGAAAGAAGCAAAAAAATATGATGACGCTTTTTTCTCGTTCTTGACATGAGTCATCTGTTTTTTTATATTGCTTCTTTTATATTCACCTATTTTGTTTTGAGAAACATTGGAGTATAAAAGTATGAATAGATGTAGATGAAGTTAGCTTTGCGCAGAGGCGATAACGTAGACAATGAGGTTTTACCGAGTCGCGTTTATTGCTAGTTGAAAACTTTTCCCAATATCCCGCGTCCCCGACGTGAAATACCGTCGAGACACGCAATTTTTGCAGCTTCTACGGAGGCGTTAAACAAAAAATGAATTTGAAAATGTAAAAGCAATCGAGAACAGTTTTGCTACGAATAGGTAGAAACTGAGTTCTTATCAGTTCATTGATAAATGCGTTTCAATGTATATGTTGAAAAGAATGATGTGATGAAAAATTAGCAACAAGAATAAACTGGGACTTTTGTGTGTGTATGACGAAAACTTGTCCATCATCTGCATAAATTCCCAATGAAGTGACTTATTAACGCTTATTAATAGACACCAAGTGAATGGTCTATAATAGTTATTTGTTAAAAAAATCACCAGAGAATTGACTATAGATAAAAATCCTATAAACACATGTGTATCTATATTGATTAGAGAAAGTGAAGAAAGGGTTTATCAGGACAGACCCAGATAAAGCCAATATTATGAGTGAATAAAATAGATTACGATGACGTTGATCTAACAACTGCTTTTTTATTCTCTTATTGTGATAAATATGGCAAATTTTACAAGAAGGATGCATGTGGTAGTGTTATAAAATCGCCCAGTATATAAACTATCCTCGAAATCTGTCAAAACGATAATTATATTTTAACGACTGAAAAGCAATTTTCGTTGTTATTTTAAACTAAATTGTTGATTAAGTTGTCAATAGATGTGGATAACACCGCTGATTCTTGTATCTTGTACTTTATTCTATAGCTGTCCTAGTCCTTCTCCATATCATTACTATTTAAAAATTGAATTAATTTCATTTTAAAATGGTGACAGACGTATGACTAATTATTGATTCAACATAGCAGAAAAAGTAGTGAACAAAAGAGAATACATAAACAAAATGATGTGTAGAAAAAATAAGAGGATAAACTAATCGCTTTTTATATAATAGAGCTAATCATATAGTTGTTTTATTATAAAATTTCATAGTGTCAATCTAAATAATTTATACAAATAACAATGTTCAATATACTACTAATAATTATTATTATTCGAAAACAATGACAAAACATATTTGTGCACAACTATAAACACAAACGACTCTATACAATTATTTTTAATGACAATTTCAAGGTCATCAAATGATTTTCATAGTTCAGAGATTTATTCAAAATACACGACGTATGTACAAATAGTACTTTTAGGAAACAGTATCACATAAGATCTGTTCAACTGGGTATTTTGAGAAAAAATGATTAGCTATGTATTTATATATGTCGCAGGTATCAATAAAATGTAGGAGAATTTAAAATATTCCTGAATAAATAGAATTTTAATGTGAACTAGTTCAAATCAAAATTTCACAAATTTTCCACCTATTTTAAGTTGAACTGGTTCAACAGAAAATTCGATTTATCTCTATAGCAATATTTGAAATATTCCTAGCAAACAAGTTCTGTCACCTGTTTCAACTATTCCTACAGGAATAAATACAATTTTTCTTCTGACTAGACGAGTAATAGTGAATACATTTATAAGGAAAGAAAAGAAAGCGTCTTAGCAAAGAGTTGTTAACTAAACAGAAAACTCCTTTTTCCGTAACAATGGGTTCTGGATGATCATGTATCAAAACTCAATCAAACATTTCGTTCCAAATTTGTTATTAAACGTACAATATACGACGAAATAATATTAGCATTGCAAGGTTCATAGGGTAATGTACAGCTTTTAAATTCACAGTGCAACAAAATAAACAACTGTTATTATGCCGATATTAACTAATTTGAAATATTTCTTGACCCTGTGTAAAAACTGTACATCACCCTATGAATCTTGCAATGCTAATATTATTTCGTCGTATATTGTACGTTTAATAACAAATT
>CAJNOQ010002007.1:0-26954 GCA_905250885.1 Didymodactylos carnosus | reverse complement strand
ATCTCAGTAACCACAAGGAATCAACTCAAACCCAGTACACCGTTAGATCCGTTGTTAAGAGCTGTACAAAACCTGGTATATGAATCATGGGTTCAAGATGCTTTTGAAATCCAACTGGGTCCTTTATGGAATCAGAAAAAAATACTATATATCTCCGAAAATTTCAGATGTTCCGCAAGGTCCAAGTAACGTTGAAGTCCGGGGTCAAACCGAGAACAGTGTCACCTTAAAATGGGATCGGCCGAAAAATGATGGTGGATCAAAAGTGACACAATATCAAGTTGAAATACGGAAACCTGGTAGTGACGCATGGGAGCCCGCAAGTGATTTTCCGTTGAAAGGAACAGAATTAACTGTGGAAAATCTTCAACCGAATAAAGCCTACGAATTTCGCGTGAAGGCCAAAAATGCTGCTGGATGGAGTCAACCGACGGTACTTGATCGGCCAGTAACATTAAAACCTGATTATGGTCAGTGACTAGGCGTTGAGAAACGAGTCGAAAGACTGTAACATGAAACTGCTTTTTAGTGCCACCCAGTTCACCGAGTACACCTGAAGTGAAAAAAGTTGGGAAAAACTTTGTTGAATTAGCATGGTCGCCGCCAACCAACGATGGAGGAAGTAAAGTAACAGGTAATGTTCTTCTAAATTAAATGATGTAGTCTATTAAGTGATTTCCAATGTACTCAATTTGTAGGATACATTGTTGAGAAGAAACCTGCAGGCAGCGATCAGTGGACAAAAGCTACACCATATACAGTATTAGATAATAATGTAACAGTTACTGATTTACCAGAAAATGGTGAATTTGAATTTCGCGTGAAAGCAGTAAATAGAGCCGGTGAAAGTGAACCGAGTGGAGTGACGAATCGTATAAAAATTTCCGAATTTCCAAGTATGAAACTATTTTTTCTCAACATACTATTAATAAAGTCATTTTCTGTTTTACCTTCAGATGGTCGGAAACCAACATTCACAAAGAAAATAGCGGATGTTAATGCAGCAATTAACAGTGAAGTATCATTTACAGCTGATTTTGAATCAAATCCAGCGCCTGAAGTGAAATGGTATCGAAACGGTATGGAACTTTCACCAAGTGGCCGCTACCGAATTAGTACAAAACCAAACGAGTTAACATCAACCCTAACATTTATGGAAGTATGGGAAACTGATAATAATTCAACAATTACTTGTGAACTAGTCAATCCGTTAGGAAAAGAATCATGCGACGCAATATTTCGCGTAAAAAGTGAGTCAGACGGTATAATGTACATCACAGATACCAATAAGGGTATTTTTCCTATTAGCTCCACCAAAATTGGATCGTGAACCAGGTGATCAAAAAGTGAATCTCGGTGAAACTCTAAAAGTTAAAATTCCTATTAACGGCAAAGGACCGTATACATTTAAAGTGAAAAAAGACGATCAAAGTTTACCTGATGACAAACGTGTTCGTGTTCAAGAATTTGACGATTATATTGTTGTAACAATACCAGGTATATTCATTGCACTTGGATGAAGACGTTTAGAATCTCATTTTTTTTGTTATATAGACGTTGAAAGAGAAGATGCCGGAAAATATGTTATTAATGTAGCAAACGATTCTGGTTCTGTCAACGTTCCAATGAAAGTGAAAGTAACAGGTAGGAAAAATTAATATATCCGAATGGTTTGCGCTGTCGCTGTACCATTGATGCTCGAAATATAAAAATGCAATAATCTTTTTTCTGTTAAATAGATTACTGTAAGCTCCATTGGATCAGAAACCTATCTCCCTACTATAAGTTCGATCTGTACCAAACTTTGAATTTTTGAATTTTTGAATTTTTTCTTTATTATTTTTTCCATTGGGATATAGGTAGAGTCCCCTTACTGCTTTGAGGGGCCTTAAATTTGTTTTGTTTGCCTAACTGTTGGCTAATACCAGAACGAAAGCATACTCTTTAACAGAGCCATATTTCTCATTTTATATTTTCCTTCGTAGTCAACTGGTGTCGTCGATTTTTAAATACTTTATTTTCCTTTTATGATTTATAGTTTATGTCCGAAACGTCGACCAAATAGCTCTTTTCGTTCTGAAAAAAATTAATTTTACTGCAAAAATGCCCAAATATTAGACTGGAATTTCTCTGTAGATTAAGTCTTAAAACTTGACTTATTATAAATCAGTCAATAGATCTCAACGAGAGAAATCTAGCCTAGTTAGTTCAAAATACCAACATGCAGAAATCGAGGAACTAAAAAATGCTTGTCAATATGAAATTTTAGTGTATGACGAAGAAATGGATCGAACTGTTGATCAGATCCATTGAGTTGAGTATCATTAGATAGAACACATCGAGATCTATCAACTGATATATGAGCATAATTTTTTTGATATCGTTTCAAGTGTCTATAACAAAAGAAACTCGATAAAAATGTTCACTTTTCGTAGCGAAAACTTGTTTCCGAGGAAAATGAAAGTCACAGTCGGGAAAAATTGTTTTTTTTTGTTAGCCCAAGACTATTTAACTTCAATAGTCAAAAGTTCATTGTAAGATGCTTTTTTTACTTTTTTCAAATGCACAATACAATAGTATCACAGTTCTTATATAAAAAAATTAATAAAAATTATTCTTATTAGCACCTGCAACACCACCACAAGGTCCATTAGAAATTTCAAATGTATCAAAAGATCACTGCACTTTATCATGGAAACCGCCAAAAGATGATGGAGGCGCTAAAGTTCAAGGATATATTGTTGAACGTCGCGACACATCAAGAGGAGCTGATCAATGGATTCCAGTTACTCAAGCTTGCAAAGTAGAACACGATACACTCATCAAATATCTGTTATATCAAAACTATTTTTTTTGTCTTTTAAAAAGGATCTTTCACTCACTGTACCAAATTTGTTGGAAAATCATGAATATGAGTTTCGAGTTATGGCTATAAATGAAAATGGGACGAGTGAACCATTACGTTCATCTGCACCAATTGTTGCCAAACTTCCGTTTAGTATGTTAATTTGTCATTCTTCAACTGCAAAAAATTAATCATTTTGTTTTACTTTCAGAGCCCCCTGGTGCACCTGGACAACCAGATGTGGCTGAAATGACAAATACCAACGTCACATTAACATGGGAAAAACCAACATCGGATGGTGGTATGTAATGAATTAATAAATACCTGTACTTAAAGTAAATTTGTAATTCTCTAATTTAGGTGGTCCCATAACCGGCTATTGGGTAGAAAAGAAAGAACAGGGTACTGATAAATGGACGCCTGTCAATTTAACTCCTACACAGAATACAAGATTAACTGTACCAAATCTAGTCGAAGATCATACATACGAATTTCGTGTGACAGCTGAGAATGAAGCTGGCAAAGGCAATCCGTCTGAAGCATCAAAAGCTTGCAAAGTAAGTTATGAATTTAAATTATATGTAAAAAAACACTATCTTTTATATCAAACAGGTTAAAGATCCAAATGCTGCTACTGCTCCAGAATTTCTTAAAAAATTACAAGATGTTGAAGCAAACGAAGGCAAAACTGTTCGTTTAGAAGTTGAAGTAATTGGTACACCTAAACCTGATATTGAATGGTACAAAGGAACAAAAGAAATATCTGATAGTATGAAATATAGTATGACTAGAGATGGTGATAAATGTGTGATAGTAATTAATAATGTTACACCAGATGATGTTGACGAGTATAGTGTAAAGGCCAGAAATAAAGGCGGTTCAAGAATGTGTCGTTGCAATGTTAGTGTCAGATGTAAGTATTCTACATTTAGGTGTATGACAAATATTTATGGAGATATTAAATGAATTTTTAGCTCCTCCTCGTCTTCGACTTCCTCCAAAATATCAAGATGTATTAAACTATGATAAAGGAGAAACTATTCAAATTAAAATACCGTACACTGGTAGTCCATTACCAAATGTAACACTTCTTCACGGCGATAAAGATGTGACAAAAGCCAATAATGTCACAGTTGATGTTGGTGATCGAGCAATTACATTGACAATTCGAAATCCCGATAAAAATACAAGTGGACCATACAAGCTAAAATTAGAGAATAATCTTGGCGAAGATGAAGCAACATTACGCCTTCATGTATCAGGTAATATGATGAATTAAATCATTTAACTCATTTCAATATATTTTTTCTTCTTAGATGTTCCACATGCTCCTCGAAATGCCCAAGTTGATTCCGTAACAGAGGATTCGGCTGTAATCTCGTGGCGTGCACCTGCTGATGATGGTGGTAGTTTTATAACAAATTATGTTATTGAGAAACTTGATCCTGATACGGGAAGATGGATTAAATGTGGTACAAGTCGTTTTACACATTTTACAGCTGAAAAGCTTCAACCAAATAAATCGCATCAATTTCGAATATTAGCAGAAAATATTTTTGGCACGGGAGAACCGTCAGAGCCAACAAAACCAGTTGAAACGTCAGGTAAAATATCATACACAAAAGACTGTTCATCTTAAGATGACTTATAATCGGATTTTGTTTAGACTCGGATGCAAACCGCAGAGGTCTGGGACGTAAAGATGATGATCTATCGAGACGAAAAAATAAGGATTTACCAAAATTAGATAATTATGATCGATGCTGTATGTTTTGAAATAATTGTGAGAGAAGTATCAAAATAACATCATCCTGTATTTTTAGTCTGGGATATTTGGGATAAAGGACGTAAACCACAACAAGCGTCATTGAAACGTGGAAGTGTATATGATTACTATGATATTTTAGAAGAGATTGGACGGTAAAAATAATTAGCAATAGTTTATTCTCAAATAAATTAGTAATTTTTGTATTGTTTAGTGGAGCATTTGGTGTTGTCCATCGTGCAATTGAAAAAGCAACGGGTAAAACATATGCCGCAAAATTTATTCCCACACTAACTCCAGCTGATAAATCAACCGTTCGACGTGAAATTGAAGTGATGGGTGATCTAAATCATCCAAAATTATTGCATTTACACGATGCATTTGAAGAAGAAGTTGAAATGGTTATGATCACGGAATTGTATGTTAATAACAAAGCAATGATAGTTGAAAAACATACATGATAATTTATATTTTATTTTCTCATGTATCTAGTGTTGCTGGTGGTGAATTATTTGATCGTATTGCCGATCCCAATTATAAAATGACAGAAAATGAAGCTAAAAAATATATGAGACAAATTTGTCGAGGATTAGAACATATGCATGAAAATAATATTGTACATCTCGATCTTAAGGTAATGAAAACTGGTCAATCTGATCATGAATAGATTACAGAAATTAAAAATTTCGTTATAATTTTAGCCCGAAAATATCATGTGTGAAACAAAAACAAGTACAAATATAAAGTATGATATGAAATAGGGTCTAAAATGTAAAATATTTTCAACGTATAAATCTATTTATTTAAGAATTTGTGATTTTGGTTTGGCTACAAAACTTGATCCAAATGAAGTTGTTAAAGTTAGTGCAGCAACTGTTGAATTTGCCGCACCCGAAATTGTTGATCATGATGCTGTTGGTTTTTATACGGATATGTGGGCTGCCGGTGTACTATCCTATGTTATGTAAGTGATTTTCATCATTTTTTTCAAAAAAAAACACTAATTATAACTTTTAAAGACTAGTTTTGAGATATTTAAAATAGTTCACAGTTTCCAACGTTTATTCTTTCTTTCTCAGAAATTTGAGGTTCTTCTTGATGCACAACATAAATATGATTTTAGTTTGAGTGGTCTCTCACCTTTTGGTGGCAATGATGATAATGAAACAATTGATAATATTCGAAAATGTGATGTACGATTTCCAAATGAAGCATTCGGTGATATATCTGATGAGGGAAAAGATTTTATTAAAAAATTATTGTTAAAAAATCGAAAGTAATTATATATTATATTTTTCTTTCTTTAATTTAATTGACATTTATAATTTGTGTTAAATTTTAGTGCTCGTATGACCGTACATGATGCACTTGATCATCCATGGTTGAGAGAAGATAAACCAGAACTTGACACAAGAATACCATCATCACGCTTCGACAAAGTTCGTCAACGTGTACGAGATCGATATGTAAGTGTTTATAAACTGAAAAAACATTCTTATATAATATAATGTGTTATTAAAATAAAAAGGCTGGTTGGCCCGATCCGGCCTGTGGTATTGGTCGTATGGCTGGATGGAGTTCATTGCGTAAAAATAAACCACAAGAATATAATATTTACAATTCATTCTGGGGTAAGTTTAAAAAAAACAGAATAATCCTGTGAATATTTTAATTTTATATAACTAATAGATCGACGAGAAGCTGCACCAAGATTTATTATACGACCACATAATGCTCATGTATTAGAAGGACAAAATGCTGAATTTGATTGCAGAATAATAGCTGTATCGCCACCAGTTGTCAGCTGGTATGGAAAAAAGCATGCTTTGTGTTTTACCTCTTTTAATATCCTCTCTATTGATTGTTAAGGTATCGCGATAATAATGAACTTCGTCAATCAACAAAACATTTGAAAAAATATGATAGAAATAATTATAAATTGGAGATTAAACGATGCTTACAAGAAGATAAAGGAGAATACGTTGTTAAAGCCACAAATAGTTACGGTGATAGAGAATACGCCGTCTTCTTGACCGTGGAACGTAAGTAATGTCGATTTGTATATGTTTTGTTAAACTCATTCAGTATCTCCAAGCAGAAGGAGTTGAATCGGCTATTTTTTAACCTCTTTCCCTTCTCCGAATGTATTCATCTTATATTGGTGGATGTATTCCTCTCAATAGGGTAGTGTAATCATCTTATTCAGGAGATATATTCATCTTAACAAAGTGGCGTATCCCTCTTGAAAGAGTAGTATATTCATCTTAGAAGACAGCTGCAATTTTCGTTGCTCCTCTATGTTAGTGTACACTATTCCTAATACCATCTTTTGGTAGAAGAGTTTCACCATTTTAGTCCCACAAGGGACTGCTCTGACAAGGTTTTCAGCTTAATATAAGTTAACCCTTTAAAGCCCAATGTCCATTCAAATGGACATTTTAGTTTATAACAAACTGAGAACGCATTGTTTAAAAAAAACTAATCTTATATCAGTTGTAGAAAATTAAATTGACTATCGAATGGTAAAAAACTTTTTATTGTTTATGTTTTATGCTAGCTGAGATATTTAAATTTTAAAATGAAGAATATTTTCGGAAACATTCAATTTTTTAGGTACTTTAGGAAAAGCTATTTTCTGAACAACTTTTCAAAAATATGTAGGGAGGTGTACTATTTCAAATTATGTCAGCTGAAGAAATTATTGTGTAAACTGTTAGGCTGTTGATGGTACGGAACGAAAGGTCATATTTTACTGGGATTTTGGGCTCGTTTTCTGATCATTCTTGATTTTCTTCACCATCTGAGCTCATTTTCTGTCTCAACTTCCTCAAATGTAATGGTCTAGACTTAGATATGTTTGGTCTGTGGTTTGTAACGAGAATTTTGGAAAGAATAATTTCCAAATTTTGATTTTAAATTTAAATTATAGAAAACGTAACTTTTTTTAAAAATGAAAAATGATTTGTTTCGAGCGTGAGAAAGTCATATCGAAGTCTCATATGTTCCATTTTCATACGTGGTTGACCCAAAATCAAGCATTAAAGCCTTGGGGACTTAGAAGGTTAATATTAAAATAGTTCTTATTCATATTTCGATAGGATAAACGATCTACCAAGTCAAAGTCTCAATGAAGGTTTTCGTCAGTCTAGTTCTAACAGAATTAGTTTTTTTTGTGTAGAATGCATAATAACGAATTGTTAAAAAAATGCTTATATAATAGTTAAACTTACACACGTTAGTCTAAGTGATTTATGTTCTGTTGTGTAGTGTAGAATAGAAAAAATAGGGCGACGATGATGAACATTTAATTATGTTTGTTATCTATTGTAGAATAAGTCTTTACCACCAATAATAAATTTTTCTCGGTTGGCTTCTGATCTAGTTTATTCTTATTTCAAATCATCATCATCATCACTACTCAGTTGGATAAATAAATTTATCTGTCTATCTCTCAATATATAATTTACATATACACTTGAAACCTTTTTACTATTCACATTCTTTTACGTTATTGATGATGGTGATGATTACCATCGTCTGTTGTATCGCTTTTTTTTTCCAGTTAATAATAACGTTTTCATTCATCCACCATCTCAATTTAGTTACATTTGATAGTGCAAGAGAGAAAAACTGCCTTGATATTGTTTTTTTTAATAACGACAACTATCAAGGAGAAGAAAAGTTAAAGTGACTCGATATCTTAATATCATAGTGTGTTATTTTACACAACTAAAAATCATTTAGTTATCATTATAAAGCGAACGCACGTACAGTAAATATTCTAAATGTCCACTCGTATAAGAAATAAATGATCTACTAACGATAATACATATTTAGATAAAAAAATAAATACATTCTATCCATCTGATGCATGGTATTGTAGATCAAACTTAATTAATTTTTTTAAATTCAACTGGTTAGTTTAAGATTGTCAACATAAGTGTAAAAAATCTATTTTTATCACTAAAGAATCACTTGAATGTTTGTATTTACTAATAATTATTATACTTTGACTCTTCAGAAGTGTCGAAAGATTTATCAATAGAAGAATATACTGATTTCTGTTGTATGTTGTAAGACAAAATGTCAACATAATATATCATATCTCTTATATTATCAAGTATATATAAACATATGCACTGTAGATATACAGATGTAGACAAAACTAGAATTCATGTTTTGTTCGGATAAAACTGAAATTATGTAGGCATTGCGTATGTAGAAATGTGGTTTCTTCCGGCCGAAATCAAAAGTCAACTTTTAAACGACAACCTAATACTTTAGTTTTTCTTTGTATTAGAGTAAAAATTAGAAAAAAAAACAACTTTATACAATGAAAAACTTTTTGAAAATCTTCTTAGTCAAATGCGTCTCAGATTTATTGAAACGAAAACTTGAATTTTCACTTGAATTCACTTTTGCCTACAATGTGTATCTGTCAATAAGATGACAAAACAAAACAAATAGATTTATAAAATGTAGTAATCTCATTTTTTCGCTTATCTCTGAAACATAATTATACTCTATAAATAGGTTATAATAAGACCCTTGACTTCAACGTTGATATTGCAGTTTTCTTTCTTTTTTTCTCTTTCTGTGCTATATATTAATGACGCTGTTGGTGTTATTCTGTTCATTATCCCTGTATCATTTGAATGAAGACGACTACTCGATTCTATATAGACACTACGTCCTTGATTGTGACGTATGATACATACGTTAATAAACACAATTTCTTAAATGGCAAAAATCTTGTTGTATTAGACAGTTAACAATATTCCACAGAACAAGAAAAATAAAAATCAAATCATCTTATTTTCATATGGGACGATCTCTACTGAAATTTCAGTCTGTTTCATGATTAAAACGTAGGATTTTTGGTAAAACAGAGTTTAAAAAAACGTTTCAATGCTGAATGCTAGTTTGATACTATATCTTTGAGAGGAGAATTTTTAATTAATAAAACCATTGATTTTAAATGGTATAGTAGCTATTGCATCCAATAAATAGACGTTTGCTATAGCATGTACTGTTTTCCAAACATCTATTTATTTTTATTATTGTTGCGCATTTTGAACGCAAGTCGTCCAAAAATGAGCAACAGTTAATTTACTAGCAATAAATTAATCAAATTGTAAGACAAAAGGATGTTCTTACTCTATAATCGCAAAAAAACATCTGAATGTATTTAGCTATTTTTTGCAATTGTAAAGTTGTTTTTTTTTGGAAAAATTCTAGTTTGTCGTTGATAATAAATTTTGACACAAGTGTTTTTGTGAGGGTGTTCTTATAGTAGTGTTAAGTTTAATTCAACATGACATCTTCTCCTATTCGTTGAAAATTTTTCTTTTGTATACTTGAATACAAATTTGATAGCGTCAAGTTTTGATCGCATCGATTAACAGGTTTTCTTTTTGTAAACAATACATAGACGATTCTGGTGTTTTTATCGTTGTTGTTCTTAATTCTAACATAAAAATAGTATAAAGTATCTATAAGGTAGACAAAAAAATTCTTTTTAGACATGGCATTTGAATAGATTGCAATCTATTTATCTTAACCATAGATCAGAATATAAGAATATGCTTCTGTTTATGTTATGTCCGACTTAACACAAAAAAATTCCTTGTTCATAAACCCACAACAACAAGTAATCGAATCTTTTGTTCCAGTTTGATATAATTAGACAATTATTAGGAATATGAATCCTTTTCCCTATTGACTCATGGATATACACTATAATATATGAATATTTTATTCTTTTTTTTTTTTAGACTATATTGAAGATAATTTAGTGTCGCGCGTATGGATATATCTATAGCATAGTCTCTTAGGACAAATAAAATAGTTGTACATGTACAATATCATCGTGTATTCTACATAGAGCAGAGAAAGAAGAACTCATTGTTCTCTTTGTTCGATCCCTATAACCTCAAAAATGGAAGGGAAAACAAGTTATAAATATGCTAGAACTTGCTGAAAAGCTCTTGTTGCACGAGCAAAAAAAGAAAAACTTATGTGTTATCAGTGCACAAAAAATAGAAGAGAGAGACAGAAGAGAATAATATTCTGTACAAAAAGTTTCTGTACAAATATATATCTTTTCACCACGTGAATTAATAATTCCTAAAATATTCTGTACTATATTCTTCATTATGAAAACTACCAATTTTTTTTTTCTTGCTTTATACGCCTTCTGTATAGTGTTTTTGTTTTTATTATTGCTGTTGTTGTTGTTGTTATGTCTTTCTCTCTCTGTCTCTCTATAATATTACATTACTTGATGAAAAGTTTTTTATTATATAGACATTTTTTTGCTTCACGCGTATTTTACCACTACTATAGATAACATAATTTAGAACATTATCTATGTGGTTTTTTTTCCTATGTAATAATAATTATAAAAGATATTAGTTTGGACTGAAGCACTGCCAATAATACAAATAGATTTTATTTTTGTTTTTTCGCAGAGCATTATAGTAATAGTTTATCGATTTTATACGTCCTTTTGATTTACCACATGCTACTATTTTTTAAGATAAAACTATTTTTTCTTGATTAATATTAATCATTGATTAGTTATTTATTGCAACAATAATGAGCTATTATTACGATTCATCTTGGTCCGGTTTTGCTCATGTTCTCTATGGTGGTTCATCGAAACGCTACCATTTTGAATCGCCTTATGCTTATCGTTGCTTATATAAACATCGTCTACTTTCTCGTGCACAATCGAGTGTACCATATTGTAAGTTTTATAACTTTAGCAATAATAATATTATTCAAACATCTGCCTTAAACTATTTTGAATGTAAATATTATTGTAATCAGAATATCACATTTAAATATAAATAGTTCTGTTAATAATAGCCTTCTATCGGTGATCGTTTTGATGTAATGATTTTATTTGCCTACTGACATATATTGTCTTCTGTAGACAGCTAGTGGAGCTAGAAATGCTTTAATTCAAAGATTACTCATGGAGTTGAAGATGTCGTACTGAGATCCTCAGTTTAAACATGGAGAAGGATAAAAGAGAAAGGAGGCTGTTCAGCGGAATTAAAAATTGACTACTTCCATAAGGCATTATTTGTATATCATATATAAACTCTGACAAGCAAGAAGTTCTCATCAGAATACATATTAGAAAACGTTTTTGCCTCTCGAGTCATAGAAATGAAATATACTGAATGTTTTTCATCTGAACATAAATATAAAACATAGTTAGTTTTATTTTAATCCAATTTTTTCTTTTTTAAACAAAATTAATGACAAATTTTATAATTGCCAAATAAAACTGCACCAACTAATGTGCTGTTCAGAAGAGAAGATATCTTTGAGTTATGAAAAATCATTTAACACCATTAAAAAGTCAAACAGAAAACTGATATATAACTTTAAAGAGGCGTTTTGGCATGGGCAGAGTCTTGTCTCTCTGAGTCTGGGCATGATAGAAAAATGATGTTTTGTAACGATGGCAGATTTTTAAAATAAGTTAAGTCTGATGAAAAACTGATAGTCTAAAAACAATGCGACTTCAGTCATGTGTCTATCGCGAAATAGTGTCTTTTGTGTGACTAGATTGCGTTTTTCATAGGACTTCAGTGTGTCTACGGGTAGACACATGGAAGTCGCACTATAGAAGCATCGAAGACGCGTGAACGAAAAAGACGCTTAATAGTCACATCTTCGTGAATGTCTTGAAAAATATCGGTGTACCTATTAGTACCGGTTGACGAATGTTTTCTTAAAGACATGGATCTGGATTCAATTTTCGTTGCAGATATAGAAGCGATTTCTGAGTCTATTTCCGATTTAACTCGATACACTAGCTAAAGATTGAGAACGCTTGAGGAAATGTACTGCGTGTGCTGATGCGTCTACACGAAGCTGTTGACTCTCTAGAAGAAGCGTACAGAAGTTATCAATGAGAAGCCTAGTGAAATTTTAGAGGAAGCAGTAAAGCAATTTCAATGTGAGACAAGCAAATTGTCAGAAAAAAGCAATTTTACTTTGCCCTAGCGACTTGCATGTGTTTCTACTTTAAATTTTTAACCAGTCTCACATGAAACGTCAACGTAAGAGCCTATCAAGACTGATAAATGATGTGCCTTGATGGTTCGATGGTGAACGTATTCCTTTGATAAGCGAACACATAAAAGCGACTCTCGACAGGAATGAAACATTCTTCTAATATGTCTTTTCTAGAAAACACATCAAAGCGACTGCAAAGGAGCCGCTTTAATGCGGCTAAATGGGAACCCACTTTGACATCTTCCTAGAAGTCGCATTTTTTTAGAGTGGTAATTGTTACCTTAATTAATCACCATTGTTATACAGATAAACCTTCCAAACAGATGATGATATTCTATTGATTTAATTGTTCATACAACGCTTTCAGTTTATGATAGTGTGATAGTTTTTCTGCTCTTCCAGAACCTCCCAGATGTGAGATTATTTTCGAGTCAGAAGATATATAGATCCCATAAAGAAATGTGTGCTTTTTCGCAGTTGGCAAGCCCAAAGAGAGAAAACGATAATAAAATATAAATAATGAAATTTGAAGTGTTAAATATGTCAGCTATGATAGATCATTGATTAAAGATTGTTTGAAGAGAATTTTTTGCGGTAACAATTCGTCTCAAAACACATATTATTCGACTAATTGGCTGGTTTCTTTTTTAGCTCTTCCAGAGGCTCCCAGACATGAGGCACGAGAGGTTAGCCATCAGCGACGTTTGCCTCAAGACATGGAATTTGACCTGTGGCGTGAACCAGACGCAAAACCAGTGTTCACATTTTTATTACGTCCACGCCTCATTCAAGAAGGCATTAATTGTAAACTACTTTGTTGTGTTAGTGGTAAACCAACACCAAAGGTGAACATGGATAAAAGTTAGAAGGTTGAAATATAAAAAATTTACAAAACTTTTTGTTATTTCCAGGTTCAGTGGTTTAAAGACCGAACCCAATTATCGGAAACTGATTCCCACTATATAACAGCCACTGTCCATGGTGTTTGTACATTAGAAATTTCCTCTTGTGAATTAGCTGATACTGGTATGTTCAGATGTTATGCCACTAATCCATTAGGATCAGATGAAACGTCGTGCTTCGTCCATATCGAAGGTTAGTAAAATAGGTTTTTATATTTCCAGTATGATGTTGTTAATTGATTAAATCTACTGATTATATATTAAAAAGTCTATGTTGATTAATTCACTGAAGGTGACGTTTTGTAGCTATAACTTGTTATTTCCAATAAAGAATTTGCATAGCACTGTAGTAGATATGTCGCTTCATCTTGTAAAGTTCTCTTTTAGAAACTGTTTTGTTATCTTCCATTTATCGATCAAAAATTTAATCTTGTATATTAATAACTTCACTTCTTTTTTTGTTTTTGTTTTTTTTAGAGGTCCGACGTACACGTCGAGCCCACTCAACCATGCCAGGAGAGGATAATCGTGGACATAGCAGAGCCAGATCTCCATCACCAAGTCGAACAATGGGAAGAGATTCGAGTTGGAGAGAAAAATTAGGAGCTGGTGAAAAACCTGCACGTGATACATTGGAAGTTGAAAAACCAAGTAAGGACAATATTTATTGTATACTGCTAATATCAAACAATACATATTCAAATATTCTTATAGAGAAACGTGAGCAACGTAAAGAAGCTCCTAAATTTATTGATCAATTATCGAGTGTTACAGTATTCGAAGGTATAGTTCGTTAAAAATAAAACTTTCACTTCTTTAAATTATATTTTTTTTAAGGTTCAACAGCTAAACTACGCTGTGAAGTCAAAGGAAAACCCACCCCTACAATTGAATGGTTGAAAAATGGCGAAGTAAGTGCACAATTTAATCAATATAACCAAATGAAGAAAATTATATTCATATTTTTATTTTTATAGTCCATTTCAAAAGATTCTCGTATCAATGAGTCTTATGATGATGATGTTGCCACGTTGATAATCAAAAAAATCAAATTAGAAGACGATGGAGAATATATCTGTCGTGCTTCAAACGATGAAGGATCTGACAATAGTAGTGCACAATTAACTGTCAAAGCTCATGTAGCTAGTGCCGATGATGAATCATACGCTGAATATATAAACAAAGAGGATGAAGTACCAACTGGAACAGCACTTACGAGTGAAGAAGCTCCAGTCTCAGCTGAACAAGTAGGTATTTTTAAAACTTAAGAAACGTATTCGGGCCTGAAAATTTTTTAAAATTTTACATGTTAGTAAAATAAGACTAAAACTCGCATGTTTTTCCGTCTTCAAATGAAAACTAGGAAAAAACATGTTATTTTGGAAATATTCTTTTTTTCCACAGACTAGTGAAGCTGCTCCAACCACTGGTTCAGAAGTTGCTGATACATCAGCGCCAGCAGAAGCCGCTGCCACAGCTTCAACGGAGTCTGTTCAACCACAAAGTGATGGCGTTGCTAGTGACACAGCAGCCAAACAAGAAGAAAAATTACCATCGGAAGCTGTTGCTGAAATCCCTGCAGGTTGGTAAATTTATATCCTTCTAGCGCATAAGCTAACGTAAACTATTCGAAAGCGTTTGTTTTTGTTCAACATAGATGCAACTATCCCGACTGAAACAGCACCTGTCGAGGCTCCAGTTGTCGCTCCTGCTGCAAAAACCAGCGCGCCTGATACCAAAACAACCACCAAGAAGGGTGCTGAGGAAAAAAAACCAGCAGCAGCTCCTGAGAAAAAGCCCTTGGGAACGGCGGCAA
The DNA here is from genome assembly GCA_905250885.1 of Didymodactylos carnosus. Classification (NCBI taxonomy): domain Eukaryota; kingdom Metazoa; phylum Rotifera; class Eurotatoria; order Philodinida; family Philodinidae; genus Didymodactylos; species Didymodactylos carnosus. Next base: position 11,592 of record CAJNOQ010002007.1, on the reverse strand, counting down.
AGAAAACTGTTGAGCCAGCCAAGAAACCTGAACCGGAAAAGAAAGATACGAAAAAAGTTGATGAGAAAAAGCCCGAAGTAGGGAAAAAAGATACAAAAAAGGTTGAAGAAAAACCGAAAACAGACGACAAAGACACGAAAAAAGTTGAAGCAACACCGGTCGCACAACCAGTTGAAGAAACACCGGTTGCACCACCAGCTGAAGAAGAGAAAAAACCAGAGGAAGATAAGAAACCAAAAGATAAGAAAGATGAAGAAGAAAAACCAGCTGGAAAAGAAGAAAAAGTCAAATTTACAAAACATGTGAAATCACAAAATTTAATGGAGGGTGATCCTCTTCTATTGGAGTGTATTGGAGTTGGTAAAATCTGCTAATACTTCAAGATATACGTATAATTTTGTATATGACATTTGTGGAATTTTAGGTAATAACTTAAACCTTGTATGGTTACGAAATAACAAAGAAATACCGGAAAATCCAGAATTTAAACGAGAACGTGACGGTGATAATTTTAGATTAAATGTTACTGAAGTATTTCCCGAAGATAGTGGCGTATTTTCCGCTCTATTAGAAGATTCGACTAGCTCACGTGTATCATCATGTTCTGTTATAATTCAAGGTAAGATTAAGTGTACAATTTTTTGGTTCTTCAAACATTTTCTGTTTTGTATTTAAGCGAGTGATGAAGAACCACTTGATCCAAACTTTGTTCAATTCCCACAAAATTTAACTGTAGATGAAAGTGGAAAAGCAAAATTTAATTGTAAACTATCCGGTACAACACCAATGACTGGTATGAAGCTTTTACATTTCTCATCCTAGACGATAATTAATGAAATTTGTTTTCTTGTTTTCATCAGCTCAATGGAACTTTCAAGGAAAACCAATAGACGTTGATTCTAGTCGTTTTGTATTTACTGACGCAGAACCAGAATTTTCAATGGAAATTCCTATTGTGTTAGCTACAGATGAAGGACAATATCATGTTACATTATCGAATGATAAAGGCAAAATAACCGCAGCGTTTAGTTTACATGTTCTCGTTGACCAATCATGAAATTAAAACTTTTTTTTATAACAATAATACTCTTCTGTTATGTAAATATACTAGCATAATATAGGCATTGATTGTATTTTTTCATGTTTAATTTAGAATCTTTTCAAGAAAAATGCAGACTGAGTATCCAAATTAAGCATTTTGCTTGGATACCAGTATCTATTTATTTTAAAAAAAGATTGAACCACAGACTGGCGTATTTTAAATTTTGTTGTTTTACCTTTGGCTCAACCTGTGTATGTGTATGTCCGTTATTCGTGTATACTTTTTGAAACTGATCCATTCGTTTTGTTTCAATTCTCTTGTTGTATTTTATTTCTAAAGTCTCGATGTATCTTGTTTGAAATTTAGAAAAACGTTTCATTCTTTTGTTTTCTTTTCGATTCTAATTCGTGAGTCCTTGAAATTGGTATTTTAAATTTTATCCAATTTCCCTTTCTAGATACATTGGATTCTAATTTCTTTTCGATTCATCCTAGTTTAGATTTATAACATAGATTATGAAAACTACATTTCTTTCGTCTCATTTTGTTTTTCTTTTTTTTGTCTTTTCCATCTTTTTATACTCATTAATAAAATTCTGCACAAGTATAAATGTGGCTTCAGTGAAACATTTGCTTCTTGTTCTACTTAACTTTGGAAAATTCGTAAGACATAATATAGCGGAAGATTAATAGTAAGCTAGTAAGATTTATAGATAGTTTTTATTATAATAGATCCATTTATGTAGTTAGTCGTCAACTAATTCATGAGTCTTATTTTAATCCCCAAATTCCCACATGGGATCTTCACAGATCCGCGGAATCAGGTGAACATTATCAGATGTAAAGATTAGATTTAAAACGTATATATTGTCAGATTGTGCTATCTTCTGTGACAAATCGTTGGAAAACACAACCAACAACAAACCGCATTAACAGTTCGACTACGTTTCATTGCAAGTTGTTACAGTCAGTGCACAAGAGAAAATATATAAAAAAAATATCTCAGCTATTTCTGTATATTCTGTATATTTCTGTATATTCGAATTAATTCAAGTTTTAAATTAGTTTGATATTTTTAACTTAATCTAAACTGATTCGAAATTAAAGGTTAGTTTGCACCGAGTTAATGTGAGACTCTTTCTACTTTGATTCTGAGAGAAATTAATTTTTTTATGAAAAGATTAACTAAAACTAATTTCGATTTTTTTAAATTAATGTGGATTAATTTCGTGATTTTTATTTAATATTCATTCAAAACTTCAAATTTGTTCTCGGCTGACGAGGGAAGTCCACCAACTTAAAAATCGTTTGCGGGCCAAAATCCAGTAGATCATAGGTTATCGACGGTCCTGAATCCGAATATCACCATGAGACCGGCTATTAGACCTCCAGAAACCTCAAAAGATCCCCCAAACGTTTTCTAAATAAGTCATGATTGTAGCCTGCGAAATTAGGATCGAAATGAAACATCTCCTAGTTCTACACGACCTTCCTTTGCAAAGTTATAGAATTTACAGAATGAGCCCTAAATTCCTTTTTCCTTTTTCTTTCTGTAGCTCTGAGGTGACAATGCACATTTAGGGCTTATTTTGTAAATTCTATAACTTTGCAAAGAAAGGTCGTGTAGAACTGGGAGATGTTTCATTTTGATCCTAATTTCGCAGGCTACAATCATGACTTATTTAGAAAACGTTTGGGGGATCTTTTGAGGTTTCTGGAGGCCTAATAGCCGGTCTCATGGTGATATTCGGATTCAGGACCGTCGATAATCTATAATCTACTGAATTTTGGCCCGCAAACAAGTTTTAAGTTGATGGACTTCCCTCGCGAGAACATGTTGATTGACATGTCTTATAACTAACGGCTATTGACCATGACCCAATGTAATAAGACATTTGTGCTCAACTACCGTTAATATACCTTAAAAGTGATTGATGGATCAAAATGTCCTACGCATCGGAGAAAAAGAAAAAAAAACAAGACAGACAACGAAGTTGAGAGTAATAATCCTTCTCGTGTTCCCTTTTTTGCTTTTCCAAGGAAAACAAAACATGATATCTGTTTGATCTCATGAAATCAATGCACTTTTCGACACCATTCTCTTTTCAACTAGAAAAAAATACACTTTCCCATCATTTTCATTCCCTTTCCTCATAACAAAAACAGTGTTATTATACTTCCACTGATATATTCCGTTCACCGCGAACTACACAAACAGTCCACAACGAGAAGAGTTTTACGTCAACTGAATAAATGCCTGTAAACTGGAAGTATGTACGTTTCTTCCCTATGACATCGTTCTTCCAACAAAGCAAGACAGCAGAGGCTAACAGTCATGAACACTGCAATACTACATTCATCTCACTTATAATATACCACAACGACAACACATGAACTCTAAGATTAAAGCGACAATCTCATCCTCCTCGTCCACTTCCCACAAATATTGGTTGAGCAACGAACAGCATGACGCAAAGTCAACACCTCCTCCATCAGCAGTAACAAAAATATCCAGAACATCACTAGCTTCAATGAAAATCAACTTAATCTATTTATTATGAGAAAACCGTATCCATTTGCTTAACGGGCACCGGCTTACTTTTTATAATATGGTACAAAAATGTGTTAAAATCCACATGAATATACAAATATTGGCGTATCTTGATCTTTGTGAGAAAGTGGATTTAAAGGATCATAGTTGCGCCAAGTATTATTGATAGAAAGTAGATAAAATTTGTGTATCAAAGTTCACTAGATACTTTACGCACTGGTCTGTCTCAGACTATCAGAAAATGATTTTTTAATCACATCCATGTAAAAGCAAAAACAATAGTCTATGAAGTACAAAAAATAATAAAAATCATCTACTCCTCTACTCTAATTTACACTGATGTTCGAAAGCTCCAGACAAAAAAAACAATTGTATATGGAAATAGCGACCATCCTCTATGAAAGTTAAAAGCAATTCACTAAACTACTAATGAAAAGTATTGCAGATGGTCTAGTAACAACTTCAGAGGTAAAAATAGTTGCGCAACTCTAGCAAAATATTCAGGACTAAGTTTTAGTTGTGCGACTCTTTTTTCCCTACAGTAGATGAGTAATAGCACGATAGTTCTTAAAATTAAGTTTCGCGAAATGTTTTAGCTCCGGATGAACAAAATCTAATGTAACCAAAAGATGCTATCATAAGCCACGAAGCATTTTTCTAGTGTCATGTGCAACCTTAGTGAGGTAACCTGCTATCAAAAAATCTATTATTGATATACCAAAGAATTTACAACCGCGCGTTTAGGATCACTTCCTTAAAAGGAAATTTTAAAAACATAATTCAGATGAATTTTTTTCGGCTGTCCCGTTTGTTCTTCTTGTGCCAATTCGAACCTCTTATTGAGGATGTTCAGTTATTAGTCATATGTTTTCGACAGGGGGATCTCACTGGAGAATAGTGATTGTGATTAAAATATACAAATATACAAGAGAATCGTCAAATATCTCTTCCTTCTTTTCTCAATTTATTTCGTGTATTTGAACATAGATCACGAAACGAATTTAGACGGACCTTTTCATAATAACGTGAAAAACTTTCAGATTTAATTTTAAATTGACGAATTATGGCATCTAGGAAGAAAAAAACAGTAAAAATTAATGCACATAAACTTTGTCGTCATCCATTTCCAAGTTTTGGAAACGTGATGACAGGTAATGTTTTATGTACTTGCAGTTATTATTAAAACTTGCGTCTCAGACAAACACTTTTCAAAACATTCACGTTTTGTGTATCTAGCATTTCACGATTCGTCGTGTTTTTCTTTTTTATTTGAGGCATAATTTATGTGGCTAATTCTTCATCAGTGAAAAGCTTTCGCATAACCTCACGACCGTATTCAGCAGGCGTGTTACCACGCACCTTTGACAAATTTATATCGCCAGAAACTGATGTATAAATCTAAATAAAAAAATTTTTAATAAAAACAAAGCGTAAAAGATAACTTTTCCCATACATATGGATATGGATAAACAGTAATATTATCCACTTCAAGTTCTTTAGTTGTACTACTTGTATTGGCCTAAATATGTAAAAAATAGAATTTTATAGGGTGCCCGTCCTGTAAGACATGAAAATAAAAGTTTGTCAAAAAAAATTACATACTAATTCTTTGGTATGTTTTTTTATCGAAATAATTCTTTTCCAAATGATACAAATTGAGCAGAAGTTGAACTAGCTAATTTATCTAAACTATTTTGCGTTCCTGAATGATAAGAAGAAGAATTAGAGCTGCTTGTATTGGGGTTTTCACTCGAAGATGATGATGAAAAATCGTTGTTCATTCCTCGTTTATGCTGCTTTTGTCATTGTTGATATGTATTTTGTCTTTTTTTGACAGTACTTCGATTTGAATCATCACGTGCAAAATACGTGGTGTGACCACCTTCATCGTCATCATCAGCATGTTCACCAGCGTTACCAGTGACCGTGACAATGCTGCCATGATGTCTTTTTGCGTGCCGTAACTGCTACTGAAACAGAGCAATAAAACAGCGAAAAAAATATTATGCATTGAAAAAGATTTTTCGAGCTGACTCTATAGAGTCAGGCTACCCACTGAAAAAAAATTTACGAATTCCTGCGTTGACACGCAGGAATCTGAAAAAATCCTGTGAATATTGGATATATACTGCAAGCTTTTACATCACGTTACCTCACCGAAAATTTTACTGCAAGTTGGTGAGTATAATTGAGCAGGATTCTTTAACACGCTCACTTTTCAAGTTTCTTTTCTGCAGGATCCTGGAGGATTCTTCTCTAGGCACACCATGCAGGAACTTTTACATACGTTCATGCGGTATATCTCGCAGATGCTTCACTTTGCACAGCCTGCGGAATTTTTTCCTTCCTGTTATCACTTGTAATACACAAGATATCTCAATACGCAAACCTTGCAAGGTTTGTAGGATTTTTTCATGATGATAAAAACTTGTAGCTTGTGGATTTTGTCCGCCATGTCTATCTTGCGGCATTCTGCAATCTTTTCTCATCAATGTCTGTGCAGGGTGAACTTGTTTGTATTTTTTATTTTTGGCAAGTTAAGTACTTCTGCATCTTTTCTTGTAAAGTCATACAAGCTTTTCTCGTGTCGAATAAACTTCCGGAAATGTATACCTTAATATTTCAAGGTGGTTTAACATTGAAGAAAACAAAGAACTTCGTGTGTATATCACCAGAAGAACATGTTAAGGTTAAAAAAACAGTAAAAGCCCAAGCGTATGTTTAAACGCTACTATCTATAAATATAACATAATCCATAATGAGAAAGCTAAGCAGTGAGTGTATAGTCATTCGGCATTCAACGGATTGACACCTTCTCCCCAGGAACCTGTTAGGTGCCTATTATCGATCGGATCCAATGCCGCCATATAATCCTCTAATAAAGGAAAATTAAAAACGTCTGCACTGCTCTAAATTCTATGTGGTTTACAGCTTTTTGGAAGAGGTATAAAACATACAAAAAATATCAAACTATTAGAGTACAGAAATGTTGTAGAGCCAGTCACAAAGCTAGTGCTGCTCACCTTTCTGTAAGCTCCATCTAACGAGCACCTGAGCTTCATTAACTCCCTTGCCGTTTGCGATGTGGATGACTGTTTCGTTCTTTAGTAGCTACCCTCGTGTCAGAGGACTATAGGTCTGTACAACAATGTCATTCGAAAAACAGTATTCTACGCTCGCCCTCTGTTGAAGAAAAGGATGGAGTTCCAGTTGATTGATGGCAGGCCATATCTTGGCGAAATAGCTTTTAACTTTTCGAAATATTTTGCTGCCCAGTTTGACACACCAGTCGATCGAGTCCATTCTTTATCAACGCAATCTTCGAGAGTCTTCCAGCTGGCAAACCGACTTTCTTTACCAGGCAGAGCAGAGTGAAGCAAAATGAGATCGAAGTATTTTAATCCGCTCTTCTTAGGCTCGGGACCTAGAGAGGTTTTCCGGAGACCATGTTATCTCGGTCCGGACAAGTCAGAGAATCCCAGAAAGACTCAAAACATAGATAATCGAGTTTGCTGAACATCGTGGCAATGTTTGTTTTCTCGTAAAAGTTGAACAAAAGCCGCGGGAGTTGTCTTCCTGAAAAGCAGAAGTTTTGCCTGCCGACAGCAAAACTTCGATTGAACATATCTCACTCATTTCAAGTCAGAAACCAATCGAATTGTCGACATACAGTCAAAATAAGCTAGAAAATATAAATTAGGGATAAAACTTTATAAACTATAAGTTTTTCACGTTGAGGTTTTTCAGGAGATCTCTAGAAACCTTCTGATATTCAATGCGCTTGATTCCAAAGTTTTGGCATGTCAGTGGCAACTGTGACCATTGGTGAGCTCCCACTGGACATTTAACCGATTTCTGACTTGAAATGAGTGAGATATGTTCAATCGAAGTTTTGCTGTCGGCAGGCAAAACTTCGGCTTTTCAGGAAGACAACTCCCGCGGCTTTTGTTCAACTTTTACGAGAAAACAAACATTGCCACGATGTTCAGCAAACTCGATTATCTATGTTTCGAGTCTTTCTGGGATTCCCGGACTTGTCCGGACCGAGATAGCATGGTCTCCGGAAAACCTATCTAACTTCCGAGCTAACTTCAGTGGTGAGCAACCTTCTGGAAAATGTCTAGGCGTGGTATGCCACCTGAAAATGTTGCTTTTTCCATTCTTTTTGCATAGGTTCAAAGCCCCATCAATCTACTTTCAGAAACTGAAAACCGCAGATCTCTAACTATCACCGGTCAATAGTTATTCAAAAAACAACCGGATGCATTATATTTTGAAATGAATGGCACTTTCAATTTCATTTAAAATCGCGTCCCGGGCCTTTTTTACCTTGTCTTGATTTTTTCCACCTTTCTCTGCCTACTGTAGATAATTAGCTCTTAAATAGTACATGATTCGCAGCATGCAAGTGCATCCGTTGATATATTGGTGCGTTATAGTTATGAAGTGGTGATTGCTAGTCAGTGCCGTGCGAACCTATCGTCAGATTTATTGTAGCTACTAGGGTTCACGAGAAGGAACAAAAACAAGTTTGTCCGTAAACTTTTTTCTGAAGAATTTTCTGAGGAATTGTACGTTCTGAAAATGGCACAGTCTACTGCTTCTTACAAGTGCTCATCCGTGTTGTCGAAAAGAAAAACTACATTATAAGTTGTACACATTCACATATTTCGGTTCTGCGAAAACAGAATGTTATTGTTTACATGTTACCATGTAAAAACGGAGAAAGGAAGGAATGAAGAGAAAAGTTGGGAGTTTGCAAAAACACGAGCAAAAGTGGAGCAAAGTGATAGCTACTAACTCCAGACCAATTTCAGCTTCTATGCGGCTTTCAGTAGCCCGACCGGACTCGTCGACTGATCGTTCAGTATGTCCCATTACACTGGAGCCAATTCGCGATCCTGTCACAGCCAAAGATGGCCATACATACGAACGCGAGGCAATTGTAAAATGGGCTTTACAGTCAAATGGAACAAGCCTCATGACCCGACAACCTCTCGGTGTTAGGCGACTGCTACTTGACTCGACTATCCAATATTCAGGAGCTGCTCCGATGCCTTTTGTGAGATCAAATCATGTTGCATCCCTTTATCCAACCAATTCATCTGATGTGCCTACTACACTAATGCATGGACCAAAATGCTACAAGAGCGGTTTTTGTCAAGGGTATCGTACTTGGCCTCATGGCAATTGAATTTGCAGTTGGACTTGTAAGTGTACTCACACGAAAGGACTCCTCAGTTCAAGACCAATGTTCGATCGCAAATGAGACAACTCTACTCTATCTCACATCAAATTATTACAGTAATTTCGCGTAGTGTTGATAATTCTCAAATGACTCTTTCAACTTCTTCTATAGCTTCTAATGTTTCTGGGGCTTCTACAGTAAAGCGAAAAGTGCCAAGTTAACTGCCGGTTAATTGTGAGTTGACAGGCAGTTTACTGGCTGTTTTTAGACCGTTTAGACAGTTTTTAGGTGGTTTTTTGATAGTTTGGATGGTATGGTTTTATCACTACCTAAAAACTGCCAGTAAACCGCGTTCTTATATGTCAAATTTTCACAAGCAGCTTGACCGTCAAAAGACGGTTTACTGGCTGTAAATAGTCAGTCTGCACTACCAGTTTAGGGCGGTAAAACGGTCTACATAAAATAGACGATTTTTAGGACTTTTTTAGACCGTTAACTGTCAGTAAATGGTTAAAAATGGACGATAAACCGTCAACAGAAAAGAAAGAAAAAAAGAGTAATAACGTCAGATGTAGGGACTTACAGACTACTGTTACACTCACTGCTGAGCTAAACTCGACTGTTAGTATTTCTGTAAATCCGACAATTACAGAGAAAAAATGGAAAAGAAATTTGAATAAATCTTTTAAAATATACTAAATGCATCAATTTCGAATAAGTATTTTTGGACCTAATCTACATTAATAAAATCAACTTTTCGAGTTATCTGTCCGTACTGTTTCCAAGGAAAGACATTGACATTGAGTCAGTTTTTCATATATAGCAAACTGATAAAGGCGTTTACCTTGATGTCTAATGTTCAAAACTTCGAAGAAATTAAAATTCAACTGCGCCGTTTAACCACCTCCAGTTTAACCATTGTACAGTTTATTTACAGCCACTTAACTGTTTTTTTTTCAAGAACATAGCAAACTCATGGCTATCGGCTTGTCCAAACGTAACGGCGTTACGTTTTGGACGCACTAAAATCAAATTATCTCGGAAACTAAAATAGTTAAAAAGCTCATTTAAACACCATTCGAAGCAGCTCGTCGACCCCCATTTACGGTATAAAAATGAAATTTTTTGGATGAAGTCTCGACTTTTGAGAACGGTTTTTGTAGGCCGTAACGGCGTTACGAAAAAAGACCCTTTTTTTCGAGTGCTATCAACAAAAACGTGAATTCGGACAAAGGTAAAGGTTATAATGAAAAGTTTTTAGCACAAAAATTGTAGAGCACAGAACGGGCTATCCGATGATAAGAAAAAGAATGTTCTCAACATCTTCAGTTAAGGCAAAAACATCAAAATATAAACGTAACGGTGTTACGCACTATTTTTGTCGAGTGTTTTTAAGGGGCCTAATATGATCAGAAGATTTTGATATTTATATATATAATTTTCGTGCTACAGTCAGCCGATATACGCAAGAATAAAGTCGCTACCTCGGGTTGGAGGGTTAAAAACTGTAAATTAAGTCGGCAAATGTACAAATATGTACAAATTTTCTAAAGCGCTGAAGCTCAAAACCAAATACGCCATTTTGTAGAGAATTAAATTTTCTACGAAACCATATGTTTAGAAATTTATTTTTCGAAAACTTTCTCGACTAAAAATAGAAAATCCGATTTTTGAAATGTTCAAAAACCAATTTTTATCGAAAAAGCGTTTTAAACGGGTTCTTAGAATTAAAAATTACATCTAGTGATGTATTCAAAATTTTCGAAAGCGAAAATTTTTTTTTTATAAACTTGATCAGCGAAGTGTCGCGTTACGTGGACAAGCCGCTATACACTATTATAGAAAAGAAATATGACTGAAGACTATTAGTTTACAACTCGTTAACTGTCTGCAAACCATCTAAAAATTGCCTGATTTATTGACCGTTTTTAGGTCTTAAAAAGTGTAAAAACGGCCAGTAATCGGTAAAGCCAAAACACAGCCACTTAACTGTCTGTAAATGGGCCGTTAACCACACAGTTAACTGACTGTTTTTGGGCTTTTCCGTTTACTTGCAGTTATCAGACGGTATTTTTGCAGACCTAAAAACCGCCGATAAACAAGACAGTTTTTAAGTGGTTTTTATATGATTAACAGGTTGTCAACTGGCAGTTTTTAGGTAGCCTGTATAAACTGACAGTTAACGCGCAGTTTATCGCCCGCCTTTTTTCTCCTAGGTAGTAGTCTGAATAATACTGGCAGTGTTTATGAGGATAAGGGCGAGTATGCTCTTACTGTAGGGTGTTTTGCAAGATGCTTGAAGATTCGTGAAAAGCTGCTTGCATCAGCACATCCTGACCATGTGAGGGTTGAAAAGAGGCTGTTGGAAGTAAAGAAGTTTATGTAAAAGATAGTTGTTCCGGGCAGGTAGTTATAAATGCATCTGACGGTTGAGCATTTGTTTGGTTGTTTATGGATTAAGTTTTTTTGTTTTTTCCTCTACACTTTTTTAGATTTGTTTATTTTTACTGCGAAGAAACGTCAAGCTTCGCTTTTTCCCTGTAGTCATTTGTATATAATAGGTTTTCTGTTTGTTTTACCAAGGAGCATTGAATTCTACTCAAGTGTTTGGTTTTCAATGTTTGCTTCGAATTTGGGATTGTACAAAGGACCCCGCCGTTTAAGAAAAACAACTCCGTTTGAGCTTATATTCTACAGTTTTGTAGAAGAATGGAAGGCGAATTTTTCTGTCGTCTCAGAATTTTTTCAGACCCTTCCTTATTAACAAACCTAGGCTAACAACTTTTCTCAGCTGATATACTACCAGTCTAAA